>JAJJMC010002511.1:2084553-2116548 GCA_023531435.1 Papaver californicum | reverse complement strand
TTAATGCAACCAACACAAGTATCAAAATCAGTAAAGTCTAAAGTACCAAGTACCCCATCCTTTACCAATCTCTTAACTCTCTCAATGAAGATATGTCCCAATCTCCGGTGCCATAAAATTGAGGAGTCCTCATTCATAATATATCTTTTAACCCAATATTAACATGCATAAAATTATGAGTGATATCATTTTGCAAATAAATACGATAGACAAAATACCATAACCAATAAATACTAAAACATAATCTGAAAAAATTAAAGGAAATTCCTAAAGGTACAAGTCTTAAAACTGAAATCAAGTTTCTAGTGAAACATGGTACATAAAATGTCTTTTCTAAATGCAAACTAAAACCACTACTTTAAATTAAACTGCATGTCCCAACAGCTTCTACATGTGAACTCATCTGACTTCCTGAATAGATGTAGTGTTCACTTCCCATTGGTTTCCTTAGGTTTGTCATACCCTCCAAGGTATTCGAAACATGGATTGTAGTACCAGAGTCAATCTACTATGTATTATGATTAATATTAACCATATTAGATTCATAAACAAACGCTAGAAAATTACCTTTCTTCTCAAGGCAAGTCTTAAACTTAATGCAGTCCTTCTGCATATGTCCCTTCTTTTTATAAAAGAAACACGTAGACTCCTTCTTTATGCCTTGGTTAGCTGAAAGATTTCCCTTTTCCTTAATGTGATCCCTTATCCACTAATAAAGTATCGTATGGATTTAGTATAATTGATAAAACCTTAGAAATCAACTTTCTAACTGTTCTTCTTACCTAGCCTCATATCTTCTCGTCTGTACCTTTTTCACAGTTGCTAATAACAAGGGATAAACATGGAGACACTCCAGAAACCTGGTTTAGGGAAAAATCCCTAAACCTTAAACACTAGAATACCAAAATCCTCTCTCTATGATTTTTTCTCTCACACTGATATTGACTTTCACTGTTGCACTCGGCACTCCCTAACAAAGAGACCAAAAACCTAATCACAAGGTTTTACCACTCTTCTAGGTTGGATGTCCACAAACCACAATTTCAGTCATCAACAACCTAAAAACTCAATACCATCATTCACTCCAGAATAAAACTAGCACTGGTGGAGCTTTTCCTCCCACCCATTGGATGGTTAGCGTAACCGCACACTCTCATTGGTTTAGAGCGAAACTATTTATGTTTGTTGGATAAAATTTGGTTCTATACAGTACGTTGATGTGGCAACTTATGGTGTAGATTGGGTAGGTGGTTGATACACACCCGACAGACGACCCTCATCGTTTTTTATGTCTTGTCGTTGGATGGTCGAGTTGTGGTTTTGAACGGCTAAGAAAATATTTTGTATATTTACACCTGGTCTACATATTTTTTTTAAAATTTATCACCGTTGAATTTTTTTGATCCACTCGGATCGTCGATATTGTCCTTTCCATTTATGGCGAAAAAAATATGGTATTTTTTTTATAAAAGTGCAATATAAAATAATAAATAACTTTCAAGAATAACTTTCTTGATACTGCTACTAAAAAACGTTTTTCATTCATATATGTGTAGAATATACAATATTTTTTGGATAAAAAATCTTTCAATAACTAAATGAGGATATCCAAGAATAATGTGACTATACAAAATTATAAAAATGGTGTAAATTTTTCGGTTTTTTCCACACACTAAATAGGTAGATAATTACTCCCCAAACTTATATAAAATACAAAAAATTTCATGATGAATTCCATGTCTTTTCTTTGTACCCTAATTATGTTTTCCCTCTCTTTTTGTTCTCGTCGTTTCTCCTTAATTCTCAATTTCTAACTTATGTTTTGATTTAATCTCTATTTCATACAAATAAGATGAACTTTTGCTTCCTCAATTTTGTTTCACAGGTAAAAGATGATAAATGGATGAAGAAACTCAAATCATAGAAAGAAAATTTGAAATCATAGAAACCGAGTGATGATATAAAGTTGTATTACTACTACTGATGTTAGGTATGGTTATCTTTGGATTATAAACATGTTCTGATTTAATCTCAAATTCATTTATCACGGATTAACTTTTTCTTCCTCAATTTTGTTTTATAGATAAAAGATGATAAAACAGAGAGAAAAAAACCCTAAAATCATAGAAGTGGAGACCGTGAATCAAGTCACGTATATCACATGAGGAGCTCATACGTTCCAGATCAAGTTACCGAAGCTCCCCTCACCACTCTTCTTGATTATGTCATTAGTTTCAAGTTTGAGAATGCCAATTATTTGGTTTATTATAGTTGGACAATTTTGGGAAATAAAGAGGGGTAACATCCCGAATTTTAGGTCTGGAATTTCACCTAAAATCCAAACTCCAAAATCCGAAATGCCACATATCCACTTAGAATCCAAGACCAATTTGTTCAATCCAAGTCCATTAGATAGAATCCATTCATATATTTCACTATTTAAATTCACTGTAAAAAGAATTTAAACTAACTAAATATCAATAAAACGTCATTAATGACCACATAAAATACCGATAACAATTAGTTATGGAAAATTCATGAGTGACTCAAATTATGAGCAGAACACCAGATGTTGTATCTTAATCACACGTGCTGTACCGCAACGCGGCTGCCTACGTACCCATACGGATCAAGCACGACCGTAGTTCATCCGACAATATTTTTCAATTAAAAATCAATTATATGAATCCAAGACTATTATAATTACCTTACCTGAGAAGCTTGTTCAAATCATCAAATTACCGTTCTACCTCTAGGAGTATGCTAACATCCTAGAAAGTAAATATCGCTTGCGCCAAGGGAGCCCCAAGTGGGTTTATAGAACAACCATCCCAAGGATAACTCGTATCCCGTCAAAATATAATCAAAACAAAATTCGCTCGCGTTAAGGGATCCCCACGGGGGTTTAGGGAAGATCGATCATTCCCAAGGATAACTCGTATCCCTTCAACCAGGGTATTTAGGGGTCGCTGCCCAAGGACCCTCATCCCACTATGAAACGTTCATATGTATATAATATATATACAATTCCAGCGCTACAATAATGCCACAATCATATTCATCAACATAATAAAATAATTGATTCACATTTAACTTTGAGATAAATAAAATATGCTCAAGCTGCACAAGACAAGGCTTATAGAAAACATCTGGCCGCATTGATCCCATTGTGCAATACAATTATACAATTGGAAGGATAAGTTGCAAACTACAACCCATCATTAGTACAAATTTCAACCCAACCTTGGAAAGCCAACATCAATTCCTAAATAAATTTAGCGATAACTTTAACAAGACTACACGCACAAAACTACATCAACCTCTTTCCTGTCAGATTAACCAATCAATACTCAGTGGATCACGAAGATATCTTCACCACATCATAATCATAAAAATTTACATCTCACATAATTTTCAAAGTAAAGTAACGTCTAGATATCAAATTATGGAGGATTTCATATACTTATGCAAGACAAATTTTCTACATGCACAACTATAGACTCACCATGATTTAGAGTACTTACCATGATTATGTCATTATGAAAAATTTATACCTTAAACTTAGATCAACAATTTATAACATATCCAAAAGTCGGAGAATTTTTTTTTTATAACTTCTTAAATAGAGGTCATAGTAAGTGTATTACTTTTTACAAATTTCGTGGGAAGGTCCTTTATTACTCAGATGTTTCTAGACAATCTAATGGTACTATCATATTCAAATTTTATCTGAGTATACCCAACATAATTAAATATAAAATATCCAAAATTTACAGCAAACCAATGAATCAAACAAAATATATTGATTTCACAAGATCGTCCTAAAAAGTGGGCAAATTATATCATGTTACCAAAATATTTATACTTAATTCAAAATAATCTGGAAATAAACAAATCCAAAGCAACATGAAAGATAAGACACAAATCTACAATTTCTCTTTAGTCCACAAATCATTCTAATATCATCAAGACTGCCTAAAAGGGTCAAGATCATGACAAAGTGAATATGTCTAGAAATTTCAGAAAAACATCACCAAGTTAAAAGATACATTCAGCGGTGAATATACGGTGGATTATCCTCAAATTTTAACCAGAGATACTTAAGTATGTTAATTAGTAACAAAAGAAATCGGATCATCGATCAGAAATATACAAATATACAAATAAATTATAGAAACTTAACTATACAAAATCATGCGAAAATTGAAATTAAGCACAAGACAACTCACCCAAAAAGAAAGAGATTTAGCATTCTACCTTTATTAGCTACAAAGTCCTCTTGATTCTCGTTAGGTTTCCTTTCTAGAAAACCCAAGCTCCATCTTCTTCTCATTCAACATAGTTTTTTTTTTCTTCTCTTTCTTATTTCTTTCCTTCTCCTTTTCTTTACCCAGTGTCTCCCCCACCATCTTGAGACTAACCCATGAGAAAAATAGGGTTTTTGAGGTGGAAATTCGTCCAAGACCCCAGTGTACCCGTAATGGGCCTAAGAATTGATTTTTGGGCTTAGTTTTGATATGTTTCATCATTTTGACCATATCTTGAGCTCTGAACCTCGGATTTGAGTGGTTTAAAAGGCTATGACCTCGTTACAAAGCCCTCTATCATCTGCCTCATGGTAAAACCGAATTCAAGTTCAAAGTTTTGGATACCTCTCATCCACAAAAGGACTAAATGGATTGATATTCTTCTATGCACATCCAAGTTAATTTAGTGTAATAAATTTGACCATTAAATATGTAATTTTGAAGATTCTACAGAGTATAAAAAATCAACTCTAATAAAATGAAGTTACATAATTACCTCGTTACAAAAATTATGAAAATACCCATGGGATAAAAAGATAGAATTAACCTCAAATTTGGATGCGGATATTACAGGATGTGTTGCGCTTCATGGACGTTTGCATCAAGTTTGGGCACAATTTAAACTTCATATCCACTATTCTTTGTTTTGTCATTAGTTTCTCTTTTAGTCGCAATCCTAATACCGGTGAAAACTCTCAATGAACTAATCCTTTCCGATTAACTTTGTTATTCTGGCTCCATTGTAATTTTTTTTTTATTTTCTTAAGTTAAAACTAGTTGTTCGGTTGAGGCAACAACAATATATCTTGATCGATTTCAAAAGAACTAACAATCTTGCTACCATAGAAGAAACTGGCTCCATAATTCGCCAAATTTTATCAGTCTTGACCGAGTCTTTTGATCTTTGATAATCTATCCATGAATTACTATTGCTAGGTCCAAACTATTTTCGGGTTTTTTTAGATTTTTGCATATGCGTCTCTACGTAGTATAATGATAAAGTGGTTGATTATCTCCGGGTGCAGCAAGGAGCTATTTACTTGGTTATATGATTTAGTGTTAAAGCTTGACCACTTTTGCATTTTTGACCTCTGTATGTTTAGTTGGAAGATTCACACTGTAGAATACTCAACCATTCTCTACACACCGTTCACATTTTAAGAAATGACCCTTCTTCCCCATCTATGTCTAGGTTTCATATAATTTCCTCACATTTTATTTGCAAGGTAGTTATTAAACTTTCAATGGTTTTAAATTTGTCTACGATTCTGTACCTATCAAGGTAAAATCCAGAATGTCCCGGAGTTTTTTTTTTTTCTTGACAATGCAATTAATTTAAATTGTAAATCGTTGGATATTTTTAAAAATGTTAAATTTTGTTTGCCGCTATGATGGGTTCTGGGGGTGCCAGCCATCCCGAGTTGTGGTGACAGCGTCCGGCCCCGAAACGATACATTTTTTCTATCGACCTTGATAACTTTTGTCTTAATCTTTTTCATTTTGTTCCAGAGCTTGAAATAATCTAATATACACGATATGCGAAGAGGGTTTCAAATTATACTAATGGTGATGAAAAGATAATAGTTGAAACGGGTTCTCCTTTGGTTAAATGTATTTTGTTGCTTTATGAATATTTTTTTCTTTTTATTACTGATATCTTTTTATTTTATTTTGGATTGCTTGCAGGACATTAGCTACCTAGAAGTCATACTTTCAGTCAATTGTTGGATAGCAGTTTATCGTAACTTATTTGGATGTCAAAGGTGGAAATATCTTCTTATTGAATTTGCATAAAATACACCTATATATCTGTAAGTAATACCAAGACAAATAATCTTAGTTCCACAAGATTTGGCATATAACCTATTGGTTTTAAATTATAAGGAAAATTGAGTTAGAAATTTATGTTGTTACTTTTAAGCGGATTACTATTAATATGCCATTTCTCATAGTCTCATTTACTTTGCTTATAAGCATAAGTTAGATTTACTTTGTTTTCTTTTTTTTGCCTTACATTTTGCATCCATGTTGCAGCTTAACCGTGGACAGCTCTGCTTGATGGAATTCAGGAACCATACGAGATGAATGTTGGCAAGGTAGATATTGACATTTTCATTCCCTGTAAATACCACTAACCGACTTAACTTATTGTATTTTCTTTTTTACAGTTATGGATTCCATCGTATTGATGAAATTAGGGTGTGTATAAGTGTGAATCCTAGGCCTTAGACCTCTTTTAGCGGTTGTGATTAAACTGATGGTGGTTGAGCGCTTTGGCGATGGCTATGTTCAGATCGATCATAGGGAATCAGGGGGAGTTCTCTGATTTATTGATTCTAATTTTAATATTTATTCGATCTAAATTTTTGATTGTTTTTAGGTCTGTTAATTTTCCCCCTGATTTTGGCCCTCTGTTGAACTTTTGTTCGCTTTTTTCCCCTCCAAGTTCATGAAGCCACGACGTACAAATCAGGGAGTTTTGGGTATGTGCGATTTCATTTTGTGGATTTCGGACAAAACAAAAGCCTACGGATGCTTTCAAACTCCGATGCAGATTAAAAAACATGTAATTTCCATAAATTCAGGTTTGTTTATCCCTTTAAGGGCATCCACAATCACATGACTAGATCAAAAGATCAAAGATAAAAAAATTTGATCTTTACTCCGGCCCAAAAACAACCGTGGATAGTCAAGCGGGCCTCTAGCATTGCTTCTGGGGTGGGGCGAAGTCTTAGTAATACTTTTGGGAAGACGGGCGTAGTTCTAGGATTTCGTTTGATCGAGATGGTGTCGTATCGTAACGCGTGATGTGGAGTGGAATCCTAACGTAACGCCTATGTTTAGACGGTATCCTAGCACCACGCCCAAAAGACGAACGGTATCTCAGAAGCGCGCCTGGTGGGGCGAAGTTCTAACATCCCGTCTGAAGAAATGGTACATGTATGAAATGATTATGTGGGAAGAATGGGACGGACGGTGTCCTAGCGTACCGCCTGGTATACCCAAGCGGAGCACTAGAGTACCGCTTGGCTTAAGTTATTAGTTAAGTTAGTTAATTAGTTAGTTAGTTAATTAGTTAGTAGTTAGTTAGTACCGCTTAGATTTGTTAGTTAGTAATTAGTTAGTATCACTGGTAATTAGTTAGTTAGTTAATTGGTTTAGTTAGTTAATTAGTTTAGTTAATTTGCTTATATTAGTTAATTTGTTTAGCTTAGTAAACTTAATTTAGCTTTGGGCGAAGCCTTAGCATTTCGCTTGGACCAGGCGTCATGCTACCAATACGCTCCAACTGAGCAGTGTTCCAGCAGCACGCTTGTGGGTAGGGATTACCCTGGTACTCCGTTTCATCAGGCGAAGCCTCCGCATAACGCTTCGTCAGGCGAACTACCAGCGCAACGCCCGTGTTTCTGAACGTATTGCTAGGACGTCGCTTGATGCTGACGAAGTTCTAGTACCCCGCTTGATCATAAAATTTAGTCGTCGATCAAAGATTACTTTTGATCATCTACAGTGGATTTTAGTGATTAAAGATTACTTTTAATCGCACGGCTGTGGCTCCATTTTCTCGACTAAAGATCAAATTTCATCTTTGATCCGCTTTTTAGTCGACGACTGCAGTTGCTCTAAAGACCTGTTGAAAGACTGACCGACAGTGTTATTGGTCTCTAGGGATGCACAGGAACCGCCCCGAAAAACCAAATCCGACAAAGCTGCGGGTTTTTAAACCATATTCGCCTGTAGCGGGCTGGTATATGGTTTTCAAAATCAAATACGTGTTCACGATGGTTCGGTTTACAGGTTTAGTATAAGAACCGACTGAACCCGCCTATAAACCGAATTTTCTTGGCCAGTGATTGATATCATTTTGTTTCACCCTAGCCCTTCATCTAAACGAAGATACCCTAAAGTCCGTCTTCTCAATCTACTCATCTCCCACTGCACAACCATAGTATTCCACACGACGAAGAAGAAAGTGGTGATGGAATTCCATCTCCTTCTTCAATTTATTCATTCGATTCAACTTTTTCCACATTAAATTATCATTCTCAGAGTAATAATAATGATAACCCTAACCCTAATAATTCAACTGATTTTCAAAATTCTTTATCACCAACCATCTTCTCTTCTTTATGTCTCCTTTAATCAAGATTTTCAATTTTTTTCAATTGGGACAGATGGAGGGTTTAGGATTTACAGTTGTTATCCATATGGTGAATCTTTCGTCGCGATTTTAATGGTAATGGTGGTATTGGTATTGCCACTATGCTTTTCCGTTTCAACATTCTTGCCTTAGTTGGTGGTGGTACTCAACCGATGTTTCCTCTTAATAAGGTAATGATTCTCATTTCACTGAACACTGCAAATGCCAATTTAGTTTTATTGTTTCCTATCTACAATGTATACCATGCTAGTTGAAGAGTGTAGTGAAGATAATGTTATTTTAGTATGTTAGATAGCTTGCGGAAATTTCTGTAACAGTTGATACGGTTTAACCCGTAAAAAACCAAACCCGCACGAACCCGACTCGGGTCGGTTTAGATGGTTTTGATTTTCATAAACCGCTTATAGATGGTTTGGTAGTTGGTTTTGGTTCAAAACCGAACTGACCGCCCGATGTGCAGCCCTACTGGTCTCTTTCTTCAGATAAGTATTTGTATTTTCTTTTCCCAAATTAATGTATCTTAGCATCATTTGCAACTTCATTCACTTGGTCAAGAACCAATATACATTTTGTTGATTAATGCGAAAGAATTATAGTTCGTTTTGTAGTACACATAACAGATGATTAATTACAGGCTTGCAAACAAGTTGGGTATTGATTTACAGAAACTGAGATGTAGATTTATTTATCATTTTATAAAATTCTTGAAACCTCACACTTGAAACACTTAAGTTAACTCTTGAAACCTCACTCTCATAATTGCACATAACATGTTTGATAAAATTCATCAACGAGTTTGTTCATAATCATGCATGTTACCATTACATGATTGCAAACTTGTAGTCATAATTTTATATTCAACATACGTAGTTGAGAGTTTTTAATTTTATTTTATTTTATTGGGTTATGTGGATTTGAATATGATTTAATTATGTGTTTTCCTATCTAAATAAAAAGGGAGTACAGCGGATCCACAGTCCATCGAATTTATAATTTATAGCAAAGGTCCCAAAGTGATATCAAGGGCTAAGCATGTGAGTCCAAATTCATGTCTAAGGCCGGTGCGAAGACGCTGGGAGCCCACATCATCTTTGTCACTGGATATGTGTCGCAGCATATTATTGATTACAAAGAAATGAATCAATTCCTTTTGCTACAAGGAAATCGGCTGATGGTAGCTGTTTTAATGGTACGACCAGGCTCAAAACAGGAAGAGCAAAACATGAATGAATGGTATGAGATCCCTTTGTTTTAGGGTGAAAACAAATGTACTGCAAAATAGTACTTTCAAGTTGGTTTGAAAGATCAAAATCGAACTGGACGAACCTAAACCAAGAAATGGCCATTCAAGTCCTGCTTCAATCAAAAAGGTGGAGAAGATTGGGTATGTCTTAGGGGAGGGAAGCAAAGAAGGTTGAGAAAATATCAGTGTTATAAATAGTGTGAAGGAGAAAGGATTATCTCTGAGATGAATCGTTATTTCTGTATGTTTAGTTTCTCCTGACTGATTGTCTTGTCTGTTTTTGTTTCGAATATATGAGAATCATCTATTTATAGTTCAAAGGAGATACACTGATTTCTCGTAAGTCGTAGAAGTTAAGGAGAGGTGGAGAAGTGATGATTATGAAGATTGTAGTGGGGTGGTCCCCGGAAAGTAGGGAAGACCTGTCTGACTACTACTCCTCATACTCTCAACTTCTATGTAACCGCCCATTTCTTTTTACCTTCTTGTTCATGAGGTAGTACCACCACCCACGATTTTCGTAGGCCGTCAGACCAATACCCCAATGAGAAACCCCCCATGTGTTATATTTTATATCTCGTGGAAATAATGGAGTCATAAGCCACTATTGTTTTGATTGAGTCAAGTCAAGTCAAATGACTTCCTAAGTCAGTAAGGCAAGTTATATGACTCATTGGATTGATAATCGGACTGACTAATGTCGAGTCTGGGAAGTTTAGTAGTCATGTACTTGCTTGAAAGTATCATGGCATATTCAATGGCTAAGTATTAGCTCAGAAGTGACTTATCGTAAGTCTGAGAGGCATTTGAGGCCAAATATTGTAAGCGGCTTCTTAAGAAAGGAGACCTATTAGAATTCATATAAGATTTAATGTTGGACCCATATTGAGAAGAAAGGTGTATTTCTAAGAGAAGTAGCTATTAAAGCTAGTATTAGCTACTTAGCGCAAATAAGAATGTGCTTGCTCTTTTAATATAAAAGGTTAATACGCTAAAGTCTCAGAAGTAAGACCAATATGTGCAACCTCTAGTAAATATCAATTATACTAGGGCTAGGAAGCTAATGTCAATGAGGTTTGAAATTAGCACTTCAACAATATAGTTAGCACTAAGGTGTTAACGCTAATATATTTGTGGCTAAGTCGCTAAGTATGGCTATGCTAAGCCAAGGGCGTGCTAGGCCGTGGGGATGATAGAAGGGACGCGTTGGAGAAGCTAGGGGCGTATTGGCCTTGGAGACTCATTGGCCTTGGAGACGCATTGGCCTTGCAGACATATATAGAATCTAGGGCGCATCGGACTTGCTAGAGACGCATAGGCCTTGGCGCATCCAAGCATGGGACTCCATGGAGAATGGGAGACATATTTTGTCCTTGGCAGCGATGCACTAGATAAGCTAGGATGCATCGGCCGTGGGCGTGCTTGAGCATGGTAGAGACACATAGGAGCTAAGGGGCGTGCTAGCCACTAGGGAGCTGAGGTTCTGTCCGTTACTCGGGGATACGTCAGCGCTAGCTGAAGTACTTGGCCGAGAAGAATTAGCGCCTTTGGCACTAGGATTAAGGTTCGTAATTTTAGTGCTAAGGTAGTGATGCGCTATCTAAGGCCTTATTAGGATAAGATATGATGTCTAATACCATGTTAGGTTAGTTAGCGCTTCTTAGGTGCTAGGGTTAGCTCCAGGAAAATTAGCGCTTTTAGAGCTCATGTGGCTAAATGGTGCCAATTAGTGCTAAGTCAAACAGCTAGTGCTAACTTGGCGCTAATATGAGAGAAGGCAAGGGTTATCCTAGCTCAGAGGTTCAATGCATCTTTTACGGCATTGCTTCTTGATTGTGGCCCATCTGAGAGCAGTGACGCATAATTTATGGCTTATATTTAAGCAAAGTGCTAAAGTAGCATATTTGTGCTCAAAATAGCAATTTGAGGAGCATTCACTGCGAACGAAGCGTTAAACTAGAGTGTATTTTGGCTTTAAGCATTAGCTATTCCTGATTTTGATGGATGTTGCTGGAACATCAATGCGCATTCGAGTCAAGTTCAAGGAATTCAACTGTGGAATTTATGCGACTTGAGACTAGTTCGATATGGCACAAATATTATGAGTATTGAGGAGGCTGCAAGGCCAGTTTAAAATATTTAGAGAGAATCTATATTATTAATGCTCTTGCGTAATATAAGTAGAAACACAGTATTCTGTATTAAGCATATGCATATAAATATGCACATATATATTCTTGTTGCTAATCAGGGGAATTTTACAATTCTAGCCCTTGTCAAAATCTCACCATCTGCATTAAGTACCCTGCTTAGTGAGGAATAATGATGTTGTTCAGTAAGCACCAGACGGTGACAATATGCTTTCAATAATTATGTATGCATAATTTAAATTTTAAGAGTAGAGGAATATATACTTAGCTTATGGGATATTGAGATGTGCACCCCTTAGCTTGAAATTTGGTTAGGATAGTATGCTTCCTTGTCCCTGCTTGGAATATCAGTTACCACGGGTGGGAAGGGCTAGCGCGGCTAAGAAGAAAGCAACTTAGCGCCATTTTTTCCCCTTTTTTTTAAGGTCTCCTGGTTGGACATGGACTCTTCAAATTGGCGCCTATATATATATGCCTCTCTTTTTTTCTTTTCTTTACGTGACTCCTTTTTTTTCCTGCTGGTGTTGTGACAAGAGTTGATCTTGTTCCCCAAGGTTGCGGCGTTAGCAAGTGTGAGAACTTGGTTTTGAGTAAGTGCCATGGCCGACCAAACCAAGAAGGTAGTGTCTTCTCCTTTCCCTATTTTTTAACACCATTATGGATTTTTCTTTGCAAACCCTAGTTTTAATCCTCTTTTGATATAGGGAGAACTTGGATGCATTGCAGATAACTAATGAACACAATAATGATGTTGGCACAATTTCTGGTCAAAATAAAAAAGAAATTTCTGATTCTATATTTCTTGAGAGCGTACCTCATATTCGTGATAGGTTTCAGGAGTGTATTTCTGAAGAGCTTGTCGTACCTTCTGGTTTTATTGGTAATTTTATCCCCAAATTTGAGAAGTATGATGTCTCTCAGAATGTTGTTCCTGAGACTGTCCCAAGACTTTGTTTGCAGAGAGGAGATTATGTATCTTCTTCTGTTGAATTTAAGACACACCAAGTCCCTATGAAAAAGTGGGAGAGCTGGTGCAAAACGATGTTGAGTGCCTCTTCAGTGGTCAAGGTTTTGAAAGAGTCTGGAATATTTCATGTTATGAGAATGTCTAATCATCTGCAGATTTTCAAGGATGTTGAAGGTCTTTTAACCGTTGCTTCACGTTGGTGTGAACCAACTCATACTGCTATATGCGCCTGGGGAAACTAACAATTACCCTAGAGGACGTACTTAGGTTATTGCAGCTTTCGGTTTCTGGGACTCTTCCTGTTGAAAATTCTGCTAAAGAGAAGCAAATGATCACGACTCTAGTGAGGAAAATAGAATAAATACAACAATGTATGGGGGAATGGTGCCTATTATGTGAAGTGGATCGATCATTGGTGGAATGGTAAGGCCGATATGGATGATCCCACTCTTAGCGACCCTTTGACCATTGCGGCGTTTCTGAACTCTGGTTGTCTAGAGATGTTTTTAAAGACTTCCACGTTGGAAGTTTAAAGCTCCCAATTCTCCCTCTGGTGGTAGCACTTCCTGGTGGTGAATGTGTCCTTTTTGGTAAATTATTCCACGGTTCTTTGTATTCCCATTTAGATTCATTGGATTGTGACATGAAAACTTCTAACAGGTTCATGAAGATTGACTCTTTCATTCATACAGAGTTTCTCCAAGCATGGTTATGGGAGCATTTCCCATAATATGCGCCTTTTTCGAAGCCTATGAACTTGCGGGGAGCCGTTGAATATGCAAGGATGCGCCGTTGGTATAGAAGAAATATTACCTCTGTAGATTTGATTGATTTGATAGATATCCATAGTGAGGTGAACTTCAGGCCTTGGGATTCTGAGCATGGGCATATACTTTCGTCAAATACTTTTGTTGGAGAAGTCGAGGGGGTTCTATGGTTAGGTTCAAAGAGGCAAGCTAATGCCTTTTCTCCTGGGCAGAATGCATTCATAAACATCTCCACTCCAGGATATATCCTGGCTCTTCGTTCAGAAGGTTATTCGGTGCAAGCATACAACATCGATCGTGCCGCTCGTCAGATGAGTTTTGACCAAGAAGTACCTCGCAGTCACAGTGTAGTTCCGTCTATTATAGAGTTGAAGAAGAATTTGGATGTTTGTCTTACTGAGGAAATAAGCATTCCTTTCTTCATTCGGGGTAGGAAATCTCGGACATCAGTAATGTGTGCACGCTTTTGGAATAAATAGAGGAGACGTGTAACACCCGCAATTTTCACATGACGCTTACTCATGGACGCGTCATGGCCTGGATTGAAGCTTTATCCTAAGCTTATAAAGCTTACCCAGATATGCATTGGGGTGTGGATGCCTTGACCTTGAATTATAGTGTTAAGGCCCTATTACGCGTGATGTGTATTCGAGGAGGCATGATAGTGCAAAGGCACTATTATACCGAGCCGAAGTTGCATAAGTTGGAGCATCATAGTGCTAAGGCACTATTATGCCGTGATGCATGACCCAATGCATCACCGAGCCGAAGTTGTGTAAGTGAGAGCAGCATAGTGCTAAGGCACTATTATTCCGTGATGCATGACCCAGTGCATCACCGAGCCAATGTCGTTATTCGATAAATGCATCATAGTGCTAAGGCACTATTATGCCGTGATGCATTATCGAGAATGCATCACCGAGCCAAGAATGCTCGACTTTGGAAAGAAATATTCATTTGCGGCCTTGCAGTCGATGGATGACCCCTACCTTTCTAATATTTGTTTGTAGAAATGCGAATAAAACATATATAGGGAGGGAGCTTTGTTGAAATGTGCATGAGCGGTAATGCACATATAAATATACGAAGTGGCCAATACGTTGGAGTATACTTGATGCATAAGCATCAATATGCTTGTAGCTTAACCAATGAATCTTGAATGTGCATGGGGGTAATGCACATGTATGCGAAGTAGCCTATACATTGGAGAAAAATTAATGCATAAGCATCATTATGCTGGTAGTTTAGCCGATGAAGCTTGAATTATGCGAAAACATCTTTCGATTGTGCTACGTACTTGAGAATGCATATTTGCAAAATAAAGAGCGATAGTTATGCACAAGCTAGTGCATACCTTGCGAAAGCCCTCTGGCCTACACGGACTAGGTTTTGCTTGGCCTTTGGCCTTACGATGAAGTTGGAATCGAAGTTGGCTTTGCCTTAATAGGCTTAAGTTGCTTGTACCTTTCGAATTGAACCTTTGATGAACTACGGTCACGCTTGATCCCATCAAGGTACGGGTTGGATACGTAGGAAGCCGCAATGCAATGCATTGAGGTGCATCACCTTGTCGCTCATATCATCTAATTTGGGAGATGATTGCGACATTATGGTAACTCATATCATCTGGCTCGGCAATGCTAAGCAAGAAATGATTGTTGCCACACTTGATAGGGTAGTTGCAATCCCATTTGATGGATTGTTCATACTTCCTTGGAACCGTCGCGGCATGAATGTCATGTGCCTGGATGTTGCACCCTTGGCAAGAACAAAATAAATGCAGGCTCCAGCGCATGGTCGAAGCAGAATTGATGAAGCGAAGCTTAGGCTTGAAATAGCCTAGGTGTTGGTCCAAGGCATGAGTTAGGCATGGACAATGATCGTAATTATGTGATGCTTGCCAAAGGAATCCCCCTTAGCTTGTACACCCTTCAACCCTTGGTATAATGAGGGTAATTTGGAATGGTAGGCTAGTTAAAGGCATTCAAAATGGGCTTTAATGGCCTTGCACCCTTTGTAGGTAAAGGGTGAGTTGGAACGAGATGGAGACTACGGTATGAGTACCATGCTTGCAAAGCATGTTTGAAAGGGAAAATATACCTGGAACGGTATAAACGTAGCTTGACCGATGTGGGAACTACGTTTCAAGTATAATGCTGACAAGGCATGCTTGGAAAGCAAAAATTTACCTGCACTTTCGAGGGAAGTTAAGCTATAAGGTCCGGAGACTCTCTTTAAATTCATGCATCGGGGAGTTCTGGCCTGCCCAGCGCAGCATGCTGGGGAGGAATTTTCCGGTCCGTGACAAGATGCTTCAAAAAATTTCTCTTGAGATCTCCAATGATAAATGGTTCCCCATCTAAGGAAGTCAAGGCTCGGAGTCCCAATTTGCAGAGCTCGTCTAAGGCTAAGCGGAAGATAATTATTGATGCGTCTCAGGAGGTAATGGTCTTTTCTATGACTTCTTAATTTTGGAAATGTGATTATTATGATTTTTATCTTTCATTCTTTCCACAAGACTCGTGTCGTTCGTCCTCGGATGAACATTGCTGTTGTCACAGCCAATAGTCCCCAGTCTATAAGGCAAGGATCAAGGATGATTCTTACTGGAAGTAAGACCGTCCCTCGTAAGAATGTAAGTGTTCCACATGTCATTCTCAATTGTTGTGTATATATATTTTATTTGTCTTGGTGTAGCATATGAGCAAAAGTGTTTGCATCGACTCTAGTGACACTCGTGAGGCCTCGGGAGACACCATAAGCATGGAAAAAGAACATGAGTCTAGGAAGGAGGAGCTTGACGAAACATCTCGTACATAAGAAATCCCCGAAGAACCTGAATCTGATACTATCGATGATGTTGAAGTAAACACTGAAGGTGAAAGGTGTTGGACTCTTCCACTAACTTGGGTCCTCCTAAAGTAAGTTCTATCCTCCTTGTAATAGTACTAAGTCATGTAGGCTTCTTTAATTTCTCATATAAGTATAACTATGCTTGAAATTTGCAAAGTATTCGCAAATTTCGTCGTCAGAAAATTTCAGAAGTATAGTGCTTGGGAAAAACGCCATAGAATCTTCATATGACCTACGTTTTGGATGATTGACCCCTCTATACTTATTATAAAACAATTTCCTACAACAACAAAGGAAAAATCCAGGTTTTAAGCTTGTTTGGGGAGTCAAAATGACCGAACAGTAGAACTCAGAAAGTATTCAGGAAAATCCTAACAGGTTTCAGACTCGACTCCGCTAGCCATTTTTTCCATAACTCTTAGCTCACTTGTGAAATTGATACGCCCTTTTGACATATTGTAGTAGAATTCGATAAAAATCATGCCCAGATTCATCATCAATTGTTGTTAGCTTCATAGTTTTCGAAAGGCAGCGAAATTGCTTCTGAGACGTTTTCTGTAAAACGAACTGTGATTGTTCTAACTCATATAATTCATTGAATAATAATTTTTAATGATTGTATATGATGTTTATGAGCATGTGTGACAATTTTTATGGTTCGTGTTTAAATTTTTTGTGTTTGAGACGTTCTGACTCAATTTGCTCATATCCTCTCTACTTTTAGGGGGGGATCAAAATTAGAGAGTTGAGCTCACTAGAAGGAACATAATTACCGTTGATCCCGACATAGATAATGTCCCCTCCTCTACTGAAAATCATGAGAAGGATTCTGCTTGAGTACTTGTTGAGTGTAGTACTTCTGTCGAGTATCCTTGTGCAGGCATTGATATTGACTTTGGTTCAAGTACGACTCTCCCGGGTATTTGCGTGCTGGAGGTTTTGCTATTCTATCCACTTACGCTGATTTGTATACAAGGATATGAAAGAAGTTTGGTCAATTCTTTGTTGATACTTCCAGAAACTACAAAGCTTTAGAACGAGACGTGTCAAGTTTGTTGCCCATCGTACAGGAGATGTTCTCACTTCCTTGGCATGAAGTTTCTGACGCGGTCTTCGAGGAGTGGAAGGAGGATATGAGTAACACCGAGAACTCTAATATGAATGTCACGTGGGTCCATCATCGTCTGGGAGCCATACGAGAACACTTTTCTGAAGTAGGAGAACTTGCTAATCTTGAGGCGGTGACCAATGCTAGAAAAGAAGTTGAAAGGCTTTCCCAAGAATTGGACTTTGCGATGGAGACTCTTGGGAGGATGGAGAAGGAGCATTATGTAGGGATTGAGCCAGCTTTCACGAATTTTTTTCTCTAGTTTTATGATTTTATGAAGTATATTTATGGTTTTCTTTTGGGATTTTGAGTAGGTTGGTTTTGACAAGTTATTTACGGAGAGAGATAGACTCCTTTATTATTATTTTTTGAAATGAATAATGATATTTGGATTGATTGATAGACTTGAAAACCTAACTATGAATGCAAAAATATTGCACTCATATTAGAGGAAATATAAATATTGCGTAAAAAATAGGGAAATATTTGAAGTAAACTAGTGAAACACTCATACTTTGTAAGCTTTGAGCCACTTTCCATGCATTACTACTCCTTCTGGCTTGTCACGGTTAGTAAGCTTGTGGTGACCACCTAGTAAGTAATTATATAAGGTTCTTCCTCGAGTTAGAGGAACTGATGCGAGAAGCTGTGTTTTCTTAGTGATTTTCAGAACCGTATCCCTAATTCAAAAAGTTCCAGACTTTATCCTTTTGTTTGAGAGGTTTTCTCTTTGGGCGGCTAAGGATTGTTGTTGGCATTTATTCTCATCGTCAAAAGCAACTTGACTCACAAGTAAGTCATGAATTTTCCCATTCTTAGCAAAAATAATTTTCAACCATTTTATAAAATATTGAAATGGATCGGCTTCCTATTCACATCTTCTAGCCGTGGCATAACTATCCTTTAAGCAGAGCCCCTGTGTTATGATAGGACATGGAATCATTGATTACAAAAGGGTTTGAGAATTGGGACTTACTTGGTCGAATTTTAGACTCCGAGTCAGATCCTCAAGCTTTGTGGGGAGTACCTGGTCATATTCCTCATCATTCGTGTCGATCAAGCTTCAAGTGAGACTTGACTTGCGATCGGGTCCTTTCTGCAAAGAATAAGTGCTTGCCAGCTATGACATGGTTCAGTGCAGGAAATACGTCTTCACATTGTTCTTTCGAGAGGTAACGAAGCTCACACATGCATTCCATCAGAGATTGAACTGTCTGATTAGTTGACTTCTCGGTGAGAGTAAAATTTCTGACAAAAAGGGGATTTTTTATGGACTCCTTCATTTTCTAATTGTAACTCTCCTGATTCAACCTTTTCTTTAAAGATATGTTTCAGGTTGTTGCACTCGCTGGTCGGGTGATTGATATATCGATGATAATAACAGTATTTAGGATCCGTCATCTGCTGAGCTATGGGAAGCCATCACACATGAGGTAACCAGAGAGTACCGTCTTGTATCCATGTCTCAAGTAGTTTAAGTACCTCTTCTGTTGTAACTGGAAATTCCGGGAACATTATGTTTGGTTTAACATCTTGTCTATATTGCGGCTGTAACTGTTGTTGCGAAGCTTTGGCTGTGTTTTGAGATGAAGTCGATCTTCGAGCTGGTACTTGTGTTGAGGTTGGATAGGAAGAAGAATATTTTGTCTGTGACTCTGGTTGAGACGGAGCTTTTCTCTTGGGTCCCTCGTTACTGAAAACACCAATTGACGCTTGAATGTTGTCCTGTTTGTTGACTAGCCGTCGACTTCCAGGTGTGCCTCCACGGTTTTCTTCCCTTATCGGCCTGGTCCTCTTCAAGAGGGCATGAGCAGTTGTGGCGGATCGCTTCACGGCTTCGTGTAACTCAGAGAAAGTCTGGAATCGTAAATTTAAAAAAAAAACACGATAAACAGGAATCATACCATTACTGCAGAGCTCCACTAGTTGGTGTTCTGCCACATTTTAATCATGACAATCCAGTGCTTGAATTCTGAATCTTTTCACATATTCATTGGGGTGCTCATTATTCCTCTAGAATATTCTTCCCATGTCTGATAGGGTGATCTGCTCGGAGACGAAGAAGTACTTATTTTAGAAGGCGTTAACCATGTCTTCCCAATTAGAGATGTTGTTGGGAGATATGTTGTTATACCACATGTAGGCTCTTCCATTGAGAGACTTAGAGAATTCTTTGAGGCGCAACACATGATTATATTCATGTCCCACGAGAGATTCGAGAAATCGAGAGACGTGTTCACGGGAATTTCCAGTTCCATCGTACCATAAGAAAGTTGGAGAAGAGTAACCTCCCGGCAGAAGGATCCTCTGAACTTCAGGCGAGTAGGGAGGTTGGTGTTGATGAGCTGAGGATGAGTCCTCCTTGTCATGTGATAAGCACTTAATTTACAAATTTTTACCACTCAATCTATATTTTTTAGTGCTTATTTTTATACTATTTTTATTATTTTTGTGTTGTTGTAGGTGGTATATATAAAATCCAAAGTTGCAAAGAAATAAGGTTAAACAAGCTAAATTTGCTCAACGGGCGTAGTTCTTGGTGTTGGATAAAACTTATCTCTTGTTGGAACCTGACGTGATTGAAAAGAAAGAAGTGGAGTAGGCAAAGTAGACGTGGTCAGGTGAGATTGGAGAGAGGTGGACTTCGCTTTTGCTTGAGAAGTGTTGGGAACTTGGGCATAATAAGTCTGAGGAAGTGGTGACTTTCCTATGTATGATTTGTGGATATCATTTGGTTGTTGTGGAGGAGTAAATGGACGTGGAAAAGTGAGGGGACAAAGTTTATTAATAGGTCAGTTTGACCAATTCTATTTGGTGATAAAGAAAAGAAAAGTCAGACGTATAGAAGGTGATTAGACATAGAGGAAGAGAAGTGGGTGTAGGACTAGAAATCACGTGAAAATGGAGAAGTAAGGTGACTACGTGTAGAGAAAGTGGGTTAACATGTGTGTGCATCAGAAAGAGAGAAGGCTGGAGAGGGAGCGAAGTTCTTCTGGTAGTGGAGGCGGACATAGATAAAATGAGAGAGGGTTAGGCGGTTTTCGGGACAAAGATATTTTTTTATGGTTGGTATTACGGAGGAACAGAACATGAGATTGGTGTTTGGACGAAAAACGGAAAGAAGAAGACTACTTGTTCGACTACAGTGATGAATATCGATTATTGGTTTAGTTTTCTTCCTCTTTTAATTTATTTTCATGTGTTTTAAGAAATCCAAAGCTATGTTTTGCTGATTTTTGTAGCTAGGGTTTTATGATTGAAACCACTTTGGGTATTAGACTAATTAAATTGAATTATTGAGTAAAAGACTATGATTTGAATAGATTAATTCTTGATATTGTTTATTGATCAACACGAAATATTAGTTGTTGCTTCACCGGTTCTGTACGATACAATAACTTTGTGCCTAATTAATAGGATCATTAATATATTTGTCTACTTATTTGATATTTCATGCTGGGTTAAATCCTTTTATGGAGTATGCTTAGAATAGCTAGGTATTATTTGTGAGCCTATATTTAGTTTCGTATAATTTTTTCGCTAACGCAATTTGATGGTATATGCTGAGGCTTAGGGATTTTGATGTGCCATATTTAGGGTGTCCAAGTGATATTTGCGACTCTAATACATACAATAGGTGATGTTGATAGAACGAATAATTGAAAAATATTTAGGAGTTATGTTTCATTTCAGTAATTGGATAGAAATAGTGGTGGATACTATAAACCCTGGTTACCAATTCTCCCATCGTATTTTATTTACTTTAGTTTAATTTTATTTCTCTCATTATTAGTTCTAAAAATCCCAAAAATATTGTTTATGGTTAGTCAATTAGAGATATTGATTACAATATTGTCCCCGCTCCCTGTGGGTTCGACCCGTATTTGCCGCTTCTACATTGTAGACACCGTGCGATTGCGATTTATTTATATAGGGTATTCCAAAATCCTATCATTTTTTGGCGCCGCTGCCGGGGAGTGGTTGTGAAATATTGTAATTAGTATTTTTGATTTTTAGTCGTAGTTTAGGTTTTTATTTAATTTTTTTTTATTTTGTACAATATTTTTATTTTTATTTTATTTTTAGAATTTTTAGTTCTTTTTAACGAGTTTTGTGTCTTAGAATTTAATTTTAGGTACTTTTGGGGTTGCTCCTGGTCGTCTAGCTTAACAACATTCGTCTGCTGCAAAATACTCACTAGTTTCTTGCTTGTGAGTTATATATTGAACGATTTGAACATGTTGAACGCTTATTATCCTAAATTGTGAATGTTGATACAAGGTACTAGTACTGCTTTTCGAAGTGGGAAAATACTTAGTTAAGTTCTTTGAACTCTTCCGTTCCAATTATAAGGGTAAGAGCAATTTTCTATTTTCCTTTGTGGTATGATTTATGGAATGAATGAATCAGTGATTGCTTGTTTGTTTACTTCCTGAATTTGCACCAATTTTATTTAGTATAATTTTTTTTTCTTTGTATATATGGAGTCTGTTTGCATGATTGATTCTCTAGTTGAGAACACTTTTAGCACCAATAATATTAATGATCCATTAGAGGTCTGCTTGGACCATTTTAGAGCCTACTACGATGAGGATAGGCATTTTGAAGAAGTTAATGCATTGTTAGATTCTGCACCCATTTTGGATTATGGAAAATGGCAACGTAAACCTGGTGATGATGTATGTGTTAATTCCGAGGAAACAGTATTTAAGTTTAACGACTTAGAGGTTGTTTCTAGATCCCTAGACTTCCAAAAGTTACCTAATTTAGGGTTAGAATTATGTGCTTCAAAAGTTTTGTTTGATTACTTTGCATCCAAATACCCAGAGGACTTGCTTGTTCCTGACACTGTGCATGGACCAATTAATACTTCCCCAATCCCAATATTATCCCCGTATTATGTTCTTTACGCAGGTGTAGTAAAAACATGGTTTGGGGGTAATCCTTTATTTTTGATAGTTTCAGTGTCTCTGTGTTGCCATAACATAAGTGTGAAGCTGTCATTTGTAAATATTGTATTTTTGGTTGATCCCCAAATTTTCAGGTTGTTAGTGTATGGGGATCCTTTTTGTATATATCCATTAGGTAGATTTTTGTTTTCTTGTTTTTATTTTTTTATTTTCAATGTTCTTTGTTATTACTATAGTTTGATGTGTGTTACTGAGAATGCTACTTTTCTTGCATCAATCATGTGAATTCTTCCAATCCCTTCTCTTTGATTTACATTTGTCTCTCTTATTTATATTTATATTTATATTGCATGCCATTCTAGGTTGCACGGTTTGAAACATTGAGGATAATATCAAATTTAGGTTTGGGGGTAGAGTTTCTGAAAATTGATGCCAATAAGAAACTCCAAAATTTAGAAACTCGTGAACAATTTAGGATGACACTAACCATTATAGGTAGATGGAAACAAGAATTTTTTCTACAGGAATTGGTGTGACCAACTAAATGGTCTTTCGTATCTGGATACACTCAGGTGTTAGAAATAACATGATAATCATTGAACAAGTATATCTTGGAATCATCATAACCATATCACCTTCTGTTTTTATTTTTGCAATTTTGTGTTTCTCTAAGTGATTTGGTGGGGCACTAGTATCGACTTGGTATCGTCGTTGGGATGAAGTAGAGTGATTGAGATCAAGTCCCATTATTGTATTTAATTGATAGAAAAAGAAAATAAAAGAAGTAAATAATTGTTCTATTTTCAATAAGTCGACCGCTGGGGCCCTTGTATATACCAACTGAGTCGATATTAGTATACGGATTATGACCAATGGGAGCGTATCTAAATCCATTAAGATTCATCCTGGTAGTGACCTTCAGACAGATATGGGAAACACCTTTCACCTTAGTCAACATGTGCACCATCCATCACTTCCATTTCCATCTTCTAATCTATCCGTGTGTTTGAATTTGATTGATTTAGAGCAATGTGAATGTTGATAATCTTTATCCAGTTTTGGATGCTCAATGAATTGAGTAGAGTTTTGCATTCTTATATAAATTTTAGTACGATGAGTGCAAACTCATGTACATCAATTGGACTCATACAGGGTAATGATTCTTATAGCCGAAGAATTTAGTAGGCCAACTAAATAGCTTGTTTAGTGTCATCCTCAATCGTTCACATGTAGCTAGAATTTGGAGTAAAGATTTTATGGGTATATCACTTGTAAACCCTCACGAGACAAAACTTGTCCACTAAGGCCACTTAGGGGTTTAAAGGCTTATTACATATGCTAAATGTAGTCGCGATTCCTGCGAAAGTAAGTTAGGATTTTATTTTATTTTTAGATTAATTTTGTTCGAGCATTAGCAAAATATAGGTTTGGGGGTATTTGATAAGCACTTAATTCATACATTTTTATCACTCAATCTATATTTGTTAGTGCTTATTTTATATTAATTTTATTACTTTTGTACTGTTGTAGGTGGTATATATAAAATCCAAAGTTGCAAAGAAATAAAGCTAAACAAGCTAAATTTGCTTAACGGACGTAGTTCTTGGTGTTGGATAAGACTTATCTCTTGTTGGAACCTGACGTGATTGAAAACAAAGAAGTGGAGTAAGCTAGGTAGACGTGGTCAGGTGATATTAAAGAGAGGTGGACTTCGCTTTTGTTTGAGAAGTGTTGGGAACTAGGGCATAAGAAGTCTGATGAAGTGGTGACTTTCCTATGTATGATTTGTGGTTATAATTTGGTTGTTGTAGAGGAGTAAATGGACGTGGAAAATTAAGGGGACAAAGTATATTAATAGGTCAGTTTGACCAATTCCATTTGGTGATAAAGAAAAGAAAATCCATAGGTACAGAAGGTGATTAGACATAGAGGAAGAGAAGTGGGTGTAGGACTATCTATCACGTGAAAATAAAGAAGTAAGGTGGTTACATGTAGAGATAGTGGAAAAAAGTGGGTTACATGTGTGTGCGTCATTGGAGAAAGGTGGGGAACGAATAGGATAGGTTGGAGTTAAAAAAAAAGGATAAAAAACAAATCATACAGAACAGAAGAATGGGGGTTCGGTCTGGGGAAGAGTTCCAGGAGTAGAAAAGGGTGTCATGGAGGATCAGAAAGAGAGAAGGCTGGAGAGGGAGCGAAGTTCTTCTGGTAGAGGAGGCGGACAAAGATAAAAGGAGAGAGGGTTGGTCGGTTTTTGGGACAAAGATATTTTTCTCTGGTTGGTATTAAAGAGCAATAGAACAGGAGGTTGGCGACTGGACGAAAAACGAAAATAAGAAGACTACTTGTTCGATTACAGTGATGAGTATCGATTATTGGTTTAGTTTTCTTCCTCTTTTAATTTATTTTCATGGGTTTTAAGAAATCAAAAGCTATGTTTTGCTGATTTTTGTAGCTAGGGTTTTATGATTGAAACCACTTTGAGTATTAGACTAATCAAATTGAATTATTGAGTAAAAGACTATTATGATTTGAATAGATTAATTCTTGATATTGTTTATTGATCAACACGAAATATTAGTTGTTGCTTAACCGGTTCTGTACGATACAATAACTTTTGTGCCTAATTAACATGATCATTAATATATTTGTCTACTTATTTGATATTTCATGTTGGGTTAAATCGTTTGATGGAGTATGCTTAGAATAACTAGGTATTATTTGTGAGCCTATATTTAGTTTTGTATAATTTTCTCGCTAACGCAATTTGATGGTGTATGCTGAGGCTTAGGGATTTTGATGCGCCATATTTAGGGTGTCCCAGTGATATTTGCGACTCTAATACATATAATAGATGATGTTGATAGAACGAACAATAGACAAATATTTAGGAGTTATGTTTCATTTCAGTAATTGGATAGAAATAGTGGTGGATACTATAAACCCTGGTTACCAATTCTCCGATTGTATTTTATTTACTTTAGTTTAATTTTATTTCTCTCATTATTAGTTCTAAAAATCCCAAAAATATTGTTTCTGGTTAGTCAATTAGAGATATTGATTACAGTATTGTCCCCGCTCTGTGTGGGTTCGACCCCTATTTTCCGCTTCTATATTGTAGACCTCGTGCGATTACGGTTTATTTATATAGCGGAATCCAAAATCCTATCATCATGGTTTCGTAGGAGCCTCTCCAGATCTTCACGGCTGAAAAAAAATTAGATTACTGGTACCTCTGTGGTAGTTGATCATGAATGATATGGACTCCTTTGTCTTTTCGAGCCCTAGGTGTTTCAGCATCAACGACCGTCGTAAAGTTGGTCGTGGTATGCTCCGTCAGAGTCTTGAGGCAAGCGAGTACTTCCTTTTAGGTAGGGGCCATGTCTACCTGAGTTCTGGCAAGAACTTCTTGTCTCTTTATCAGATCAGTTATATTGATCGGAGTTTGAGTATTCTCGGTGTATTCAGTGGTCTTGTCACCGTGAGGAGGCGGATTAGTGGTATTAGTGTGAGGAGGCTCAGTAGAAATAAGATGTTTAAAAAATCACCACTACCAGTACTACCTGAACCGACTATAGGAGTTGTAACTGCTCCAGACCTAAGATCCACTATCTTGAATAACTGAAAATTGGCTTATGTAATTAAGAGGTTGATCTCCTGCTGTGGTAGCCAATTATTTTAGGGTGAAAACAAATATACTGCAAATTGTACTTTCAAGTAGGTTCGAGAGATCAAAATCGAACAAGACGATCCTAAATCAAAAAATGGCCGTTCACATCCTGTTTCAATCACAAAGGTGGAGAAGATTGGGTAGGTCTTAGGGGAGGGAAGCAAAGAAGGTTAAGAAAATATCAGTGTAATAATAGTGTGTGAAGGAGAAAAGATTATCTCTGAGATGAATCGCTATTTCTGTATGTTTAGTTTTTCCTGACTGATTGTCTTCTCTGTTATTGTTTCGAATAGATGAGAATCATCTATTTATAGTTCAAAGGAGACACATTAATTTATCGTAAGTCGTGGAAGTTAGGGAGAGGTGGAGAAGTGATGATTATGCAGATTGTAGTGGGGTGGTTCCCGAAAAGTAGGGAAGACCTATCTGACCACTACTCTTCATCCTTTCAACTTCTCTGTAACCACCCACTTCTTGTTACCTTCTTGTCCGTGGAGGTGGTGCTACTGGCCACGATTGTTGTAGACCGCCAGACCAATACCCCAATGAAAATCGATATCTCGTGAAAATAGTGGAGTCATAAGCCATTAGTGTTTTGAGTCAAGTCAAGTCAAATGACTTGCTAAGTCAGTGAGGCAAGTTGTGTGACTCACTGGATTGATAATCGGACTGACTAATGTCAAGTCTAGGAAGTTTAGGGGTCATGTACTTGCTTGAAAAAAACATGGCATATTTAATGGCTAAGTATTAGCTCAGAAGTGACTTATTGTATGTCTGAGAGGTATTTGAGGCCAAATATTATAGAGGGCTTCTTAAGCAAGGGGACTTATTAGAATTCACATAAGATTTAATGTTAGACCCATATTGAGAAGAAAGGCGTATTTCTGATGGAAGTAGCAAAGCTAGTACTAGCTACTTAGCGCAAATAAAAATGTGTTTGCTCTTTTAATATAAAAGTCTAATGTGCTGACGTCTCATAAGTAAGACCAATATGCACAACCTCTAGTAAATATCAATTATACTAGGGGTAGGAAGCTAATGTCAATGAGGCTTGAAGTTAGCATTTCAACAATATAGTTAGCACTAAGGTGTAAACGCTAATGCATTTGTGGCTAAGTCGTTAAGTATGGCTATGCTAAGCCAATGGAGCATTGGCCATGGGTGTGCTAGGCTAGAGACTCCGAGGAGCTTAGATGCGGTGGCTAGCGGGGACACGTTGAAGAAGCTAGGGGTGTATCGGCCTTGGAGACGTATAAAAAAGCTAGGGCGCATCGGCCTTGCTATAGAAGCATATGCCTTGGTGCATCCAAGCATGGTACGACATGGACAATGGGAGAGATGTTTAGGCCTTGGCAGCGACGCGCTAGAGAAGATAGGACGTATCGGCCTTGGGGTGTGCTTGAGCATGGTAGTGACACATAGGAGCCAAGGGGGGGTGCGAGCTACTAGGGACGTGCTAGGCATTGGCTAGGGACGCATTGAAGGAATCCAAGGACGTTGAGGATCCAAGACGCGTTGGAGCTGGACGCATAAGAACTAAGGCGCGGAGATTCTGTCCTTAATTCGGGGACACGTCAGCGCTAGCTAAATTACTTGGCCGAGAGCAATTGGCACTTTTGGCGATAGGGTTAGGGTTAGCACTTTTAATGCTAATATCGAAGTGCTAAGGTAGTGATGCGATATTTAAGGCCTTATTAGGTTAAGATAGGCTAGCTAAGACCATGTTAGGTTAGTTAGCGCTTCTCAGGTGCTAGGGTTAGCGCCAGGAAAATTAGCACCGATGTGGCTAACTGGTGCCAATGTGGTGCTAAGCCAAATAGTTAGTGCTGACTTGGTGCTAATATGAGAGAAAGCTAAAGTTAGCCTAGCTCAGAGGTTCAATGCATCTTTTATGGCATTGCTTCTTGATTGTGGCGCATCCAAGAGGAGTGACGCATAATTTATGGCTTATATTTAAGCAAGGTGCTAAAGTAGCATATTTGTGCTCATAATAGCAATTTGAGGAACATTCATTGCGAACGAAACGTTAAACTAGAGTGTATTTTAAGGTTTAAGCATTAGCTATTCCTGATTTTGATGGATGTTCTTGGAACATCAATGCGCATTCGAGGCAAGTTCAAGGAATTCAATTGTGTAATTTATGCGACTTGAGACTAGTTCGATATGGCACGAATATTATGAGTATTGAGGAGGCTGCAAGGCCAGTTTAGAATATTTAGAGAGAATATGTGTTATTAATTCGCTTGCGGAATATAAGTAGAGATACAGTTTTTTGTATTAAGCATATGTGTATAAATATGCACGTATATATTCTTGTTGCTTAGCATAGAGCAATTTTATAATTCTAACCCTTGTTAGAATCTCACCATCTACACCCTTCTATCCTGATGTTTTTGTAGGTTGTTAATAGCATTCTGTCGAGCTAAATTTTAGGGACGGGTTGGATTTTAGAGCTCCAAAATTTTAGTTGCATATGCATATAATTCTCAAAAAGAAGACAAAATTTGGTTTTAATTTTTTTTTTTATAAACTATGTTTCGGATTAAAAATTACATATGCTCATGCTTTAGAGAATTCATTAGACTTACTGGTTATTCAACTTTCTATTGTGTAAAGCTTCATATATTGGTTATTTAATATGATTTGATGTTACAGAGACTAACCCTAAGTTAAATCGCCTCATATATTCTTATTGTTTCGTTGTTGTAGTTTTCTTAGAGAACCATAGGAATTATGTTCTGAGAATTCCACCGCAAGCATGCCTAGTGATCTATAGGAACTAAGGCTCACATGCCTGATGATTTATGGTGTGGTATGCTTAATAAGCAGTTAAAATAGCGGTTAAACTTTTACTTCTGCAACAACTCCGCATTTCCTCTCCATTGTGATAGACACATTTTTATGTCTAAATTGTGCTCGATTATCTATTTTGATAGTGTTCGATTTTGCACTTATTATGGGTTTTTATGTCTTTGTATGTATTTTCGAGAAATAAATATTTATGGAAAAATCGGCTCAAAAAGTGTTAAAGGCACCCAAAAAATGCTAAAGGCACCCATGCTAAATTGTTAAAGGCACCCAGCTCTTGGATTGGGGGCACCCCCTTTGTATTTCAAAAACCCGAAAATGGCGGTAGATGTTCTTCACGTAGAGAAAGCTCCTAGATTAGTTGGCAACCGAGATTTATGGGATTAAAACGTGTTCTTGGTATCTCAAAATGATGAAACTCTCAAAAGATATCCTAACACGTTAAGTCTGAGTAATGCTGCCGCAAAAAATGGTCGATATTCAAGTTTACTGCCGGTGAATCCTTTTTCACCCTGGATTCGGTTAAACAGGATTTGGAGTTGTTTCTGAATCCTTATCGGTGCACAATGGTTTCTAGGGTTTACTAATAATATATATATCAAAGAAAAGCAAAGAAAAAATCAACCTGGAGCCACCGAAAAAATTCAGGAGAAAAAAAGTTACGTTGTTGGGAAGAAGAAGAAGAGTAACAAACTATACCACCAAACCGTCATTTTCTTTGTCACCTATTCATTCATATTTCTGAAGCACCCAGAGTCCATTCTTTTCTCTTCTGTCTTATTTTCTCTTCAGCCACACAGAGAACACAATCTTTGTAACGCTTATAAGTGTACAGTTCTTCTATGTTACCTTTATTTCATCATTGTAAACACTTTTGAGCTATGAAAACTTATTTTCAGAGTGTTTCCAATATGATGAGCTAATCACCATTGTCGGGCCGACGGAGGAAGCTATTTTTCCAATAATAAAATGGTAATTGTTTACAATTCTTTTACTATTATTTGCTTTGAATTAAATTTGGAAAAAATGGTTTTTATCAAGTAGTTGTGTTTTCTTTTGATGGGTCATGCTGAGTTTTAAACTTTTGATGTCTCATACTTTTGATTTAAAACTATTATTTTGAAAATCTAACTTTGGCAATATTTTGAATAAATTGAATATATAATTTGCAAAATAACTATTAATGTTTAATCACTTGAAAAATTGGATAATAGTGGAATCTTTAGTCTCAGTTTTTACCACGATTCTTGAATCAATTCTATTTTAATCTTCTTTATTTTTAATATTAAAAATTATTTTTAAAAATCAAATCTTTACAAGTCTGAGAATCGAACTTTTTACCACTATTTAAAAACAACATCACATTGCCAACCATATTAGGTGGAGTCCCATTAATATCAACTCCATATTTTTCCTTAATAATTTGTTGCTACCATGAAGTTTTTGGGTCATAAAACATTGTCATATATGAATGGCTCAATATTCAGAAAGTGGAACCCGTTGTTTCCTTTCAGGCTTTTATGAATATGGGTGTCAGAAAGACATGATTTTTTATGGTGTTTGATTGGCACGGTCTTTTGGGACTTTCATAACAAGACATGCCAGAGAAATAATAATTTTGTCTTTGTTGTGAATATCCTATGATATGTTTCTTTTCCTTCTATTTTTGGTATAATCATATGAAAATATATTTTGTTGAGATCATAAGAGAATATGTTTTATTGAGATGTTGTTATGTATTTGGAGAAGACAGGGGGTTCAAATTGTTGACATTTTCTTGGCTATAAGGTCCCTCAATGTGGGTTTAATAAAGTTTCAAGAGCTCTACACTTTACTCTCAAAGGTAAGGTTTTTCATCTTGATTCTAAAGATACTGTTTACCGATAATACGTAAGCTACATATAGATTCTCTACTTCCTCTTATATGAACAAAGTAAGATAGTCATCTCATTGCATCCTAACTGCTGGTGGATAGTTCCTTAAGAGAGGAGTTAAACTCCTTTCCTAAACATTGTTCCCACCGGTTATACCAACATCACCAATTCCAAAACCATTCATGTCCTGCATCAGCATATTGACTCTACCACCAGTCCCTCATATTCATGAGATAAAACACCAAATTAGAAGACTCGTATGCAACTGTATTAGCAGCAGTACCACGTCGCCATCACCATTCTGTTTACCATTCAGTTGACGAGTTCCCACTGTTGCCAGTTCTTCTTTGAGCCACAATAATCCACCTTCATAATTGAAGCTCAGTTACTGGATGAGACGCAAGTTGGATAAGCACAGAGATAACGTTGTGTTCAACAAGACTTATGCATCCATAGTGGGTTGTATACGATTCTTATCTGAATTTTCAAATCTTTTTTAAATTGCTTTTAAATGTTCTATGTTAATATATCATCTGACATTTATCGGTTGTTTAATATAATTTTTTTGTTATGTTTAGCAGGTGCTTATTTCACATTTATACTACCATCTCTTACTTATGTTGCCATGGAAGATGAGACAGAAGGCATATGAGAAATTAACATATAGAAGGGGAAGGACGAAATTTTATTTGCTTATGTTTTTTAGAGCTTGGTTAGCATTCGGAACCTAGCTGAACTTGGTGAGCATTTATACATCTAAGCTTACCCGCATTCTAAAGCATATCGTATTAGATGTATCAATGTTATTCCAATTCATGCTAGGAAAACTAATATCACATAATGGATTCTAGTCCCGCCGAAGATGAGGTGAGTCATGATGTAGTTTTAAAAGTGGTAAATAAAGTGTTCGATTCTCGAACTTGTGAAGGTAATGATTTGAGAAAATAATGGATTTAATCTAAACTAATAAAAATCAGAAAAATAAACTAGAGATGATTTTTAGAAAATATTGGAGAAAACCAGGAATCAGGATTCAGTTATTCCTAACAACTATGTGATTAATCGGGTAATTCTTTTTAAATAAATTAATGCTCAAATATTGCCAAAATAGGTTTTTATGCAAACAAGAAGAGGTAAATCACAAGCATGGGACATCAGAGGTTGTCAACCCAGCAT
>JAJJMC010002511.1:2069169-2084543 GCA_023531435.1 Papaver californicum | reverse complement strand
CTGTGTTGATTGAGTTGACTCGGGCCGATTCTAGGGTGTCCCTTATCCATTCTTGAGGTGCCAATAACACTTGTTCCGGGTGCATTTATCACATTTTGAGACAATTTTTCCACAAATCTTTATTCTTCTAATGTACCTACAAAAGCATAAAAACACGTAATAAACGCAAAATCGAATACTAACTCACTAGAAATTAAGGTGCAAATTAGACACTAAAATGTGTCTATCAAGTCACTCTTAAGAGTTTAGTTATTAGGTGATCCCAGTTTTTTAACATCATTTTATAAGTATTACGCTTATGAAATTATGATTCTATTTATGTGATCCCAACATGGTTTTGGTTATCTTTGATATTTTAATTGGTTTCATTCCACCTTTTGTTTACTCAAGCCAGAAGCAATTTCGTAATACTCTTTGTATTACAGGATGCACCTCTACCTCCACCTGCTACAACTATAACAACATCTAACCCAATTAAGGTAATAAGCTTCCACTACATTTTCTGCATTTGACAGAGAACTCATGTGTCGTTAAAAATCCAAATTTTCATGTTTTGCCTTACTTATGTCTGCCAAATTTTGGTAAACCTTCATGTTTTACCATATTGTAATTACGTATCAAATTTCTATTTCCCAATGTGTTCTTTGGGTATATTTGATTCATATTTTCGATGCTTATAATGTATTTATATATAAAAAACTGACAGATTATGAATGGTTCATATTACAAGTTTCTAGATTTCTCATTTGTTATCAATATTTTGCATATTTACAAATATCTTCATAGTTCACATGAAACTTTCTTCTCTCAATGCTTAAGCTCCTTGATCATAAGTTTCTGATTGATTTCCAACCGAAGGAGCATTATAAGTAGAAAAGTACGTAGCTAGGAATTATAAAAACAACAATATAAAGTTATGTTGAAGCATTAGTTTCTTTTACTAAAAGAGGTGAGCACAACTTTCACACTAGACTTGATATTGATAGCTTCAGAGATTAAGGGTCACATTATGTATAACAAGTGCAGACGTGCTTTCCATTTTCCTCCTCATAGGTTATCTTGGCACTTAAGTGATTTATATAAATAATTAGTATTCATTTCATGGGGATTTTCCATTATTCATATGGTTCCTAAAATATGGAATCATAAAAACGATTTAAGCACAATAAATGCACCAAGTACTATTTTATACGATTGTCAGCTTGAAATACAATAAGTAAACACCACCATGAACAGTCTTGGTAGGGATAAATTTGAGCGCCAGTCGCGCCACAAGCAGCATCCTATGGAACAAACTTCCCATTCCATGTACATTTTTTCGTTGAGCGTTCAAACTCCTCCACATGATGATGCAATAACGTTGAATTGTGAAAAGATTTCTATGTAGTTCATTAGATATATAGTTCATTAGGTGATCCGAGAATATTATAAGCATCCTACTCACTATTTACTTTCTTAAACTTTCCTCTTTCAGTACCTTTTTTAAAATTCAAATGTATAATTGATTTCCAACCAAGTTAGGTTTGGATATTTACAAAGACATTGATAAGCATCTTACTCGATAACCAAGTTTCGAGATCTAATTCATCTTTCCTAATTTAGTAACAACTAACTAAACAATCAGGGAGAACACAAATACATGTTTTCCTTTCCAAAGATCACTGCAAATGTCATATGGAAAAACTTAAAGAGCTTGATCTGATAACTATCACTTACTTCATAATTTCAACTTACAAAGGTAAATGGAGACATGTTCCAGGAAATCTTAGATTACACTTCACTAAACATATATTAAATATAATAGAAATATAGACAAAAAAAATATTCCAATGTATCGATTCATTCTAACTGAGCTAAAGGAACTTGGAAACAATGGTGACCTCACTCATTATGCAGGTAACTTATTAAAATCATTCATCGATTAATTATAATTTATAATTTTGCTTTATCCATTGATTACTTTGATTACATTTCTATGCACATAGATGTAATGGGCATACTGGTAGGTATGTCATCTAGAACTCAAGCACCAAACATCTGAATAAGCTACAATTAAGAGGGAACTTTTAACGGAAATTGAAAAACGGTGTCAGACAAGAATTAATTACTATGGGGAAATGCTGCTAGACAAACCAAAGAAGAATTTTTGAAGGATAAAAACAAGTAATCGTTCTTATAATCACCTACATATTGGTCGAGAAATTTGATAGTAACCATACTAAGACTTATGTTAAATTTTAGTGCTTGAATCTGTGTATGGGTTTATTTCTCGGTTTGTCATGTACTTATTCTGAAAACTTATGTTTTTGTTTGCCTGAAAAGTACAAGTTATTTATTTTTGAATTTAATTATTAAAAAACCATGGAAGTTGAGTAACATCCTCAAACAAACTCTCAATGTCAAATTCTTCAACTCTTATTTGATTGGTCGTCGCTTGGTATTTTTCTGGATCCATGCATTGCGGGTGAATTAGCGTTGAACCCATATTAATTCTTAAGTAAAATTTGAAGATGTTGGATGTTAAGAATTGAATGTGAACTGGTATGAAAGTGTATCTTAAATGTTGATATTAAAGTTAGTCAATTTGTTGTTTTTGTTAATTCTAGTTTTAACTGCAACGGTCGATATGTGATGGTTACCACTTGATGAAATTAATCTCATTCATAGTTTTTTTGTTTTTTTGAGAGAGAGAGCACACAAGTATGGATTCTAAAATTACTACCTTGAATCAACATACTGTTGGGGATGTCTAATCCTTCTCTCTTGGATTCTTTGTAGAGCGTAATTCAATTGGATTACTATTATAGAGGTCGTCTCTTTCATTAAGTTTGTTGAATTAATCTCTATAAATCATATTTTTAGTTTAAAATAGGTTGTATTCACGTTGCATTGTTTTCAAATCAACATCTAGATTTGTGCAGTTTTAGTTATAAAAATAGGATGGATTCATAAATGTTACATTGAATATGTGATTGCATGTTGCATCAGTATTTATCTTACTTACAAAAAGAAACGGTTTCAGTTCAATCCGGCTGTCCAAAACTTATTTTTCCAGCAAACAACGAATGTCATTTCTCAGTTTGTGTCATACATAAACCACGGCTCACACTGAACTCATGTTTTCAGCCTTTATCTAATGACCCATATTTGTTCTCCAACTTACGTTTCAAACAGAACCCACCCAACGTGTCTGTTTTACACAAAACATCTAACAGGTTCATTAGGGTTCCTCATGTTATTCTTCTCCTCTCTCATTTGCGTCCAGAATTGATTTCTTATTATTTTTATTACTGACTCTCAGGCACTTGTTTTCCTCTTCCGTTTCGGAAAACCATTATCACCGCCATAAATGGGGTTTTTCTTCCACTTACAGAGAATCCAAATTTTTTCCTATAATCTTTTGAAATTAGAGATTTTCTTCCAACAGTTCTCCTCCTATTATTCTTTTGGAAAATAACCCGACAATCAATTTCATCTTTCCGGGTTTCTCCATTTCTTTCTCCAGCATACTCTCTCAAGAATATTAGATAATACTTTCTTAGTTTGAATTTATTTTTCCTTCAATTTGTATTTGATAGGATAATTTTCAAAACAACTCAGGTACCATCTATCTTCGATTTGTATATTTTAAGGGGGTATATATCTGTTTGGTGTATTTGGATTTGGGTTTATGCATCATCTTCTATTTGAGATTTTTAATACTTGGATTTATTGTTGCAGATTTTTGTTGGTCTATTGAGAAAAGATATACCATCTATCTCATGTAAATTTTGAATGCTAATCTTGCTGAATTTTCGTTGATGCTGACTTTGTTGATGAATTAATTGTTTGATTCATATCATTAGTAATTTATTCCTGCATTCATATCATTTTTTAATTTATGACCTATTGTAACTTTCAATATGTTTTTCTTTTCGACCTTATTTTTGGTTATTATAGATAATTTCATTGACTTCACAGTCCCTGCTGCTGCTAATGGCAGATAATTTCAGAATTTTTTGTAGGATTTGTTTTTGTGTTTGTTTTTTTTTTTGCTAAAGTGCACCACCTATGATGTATGCTCTCATTATAATTTGTCATTGCTATGTAGATAATGATGATTTCTCGTTATTTTCATTACATGTGCAACAGGTCCTGCCGAGTAACTCCGGCTCATAAACAACCTCAAGTTTGTTTAGAGCTGTTACTTCTGCTTATTATAGAGGTGATGTTGGTGCTCTTGTTGTTTATGATATTACAAGAAGGAATACTTGGCTTGCTGAACTCAACAACAAGTTACTTTTACTTCTCTGTTTTTTTTTAGTTTAAATATTTAATAAAGAAACCTTTTGAAGTTTAGAAAAATCCATTTCTTTAATTTTATGTTCAAGACTATTTGTGTTGTGTTTTTATTGAGTTTTAATTGAGATTTATAGGGTTTATAGATCTGAGTTTTATTTCATATAGTGTGGGGGTTCTTGTTGTTGTTTATTTTAGTCAGTTTGATGTTTTAGTGGGCATCCATCCTCTGACATATAGTATATCATTCCACGCTTTGGACCAACAATGATTTTATCTTTTTGGTTCTATTAAAAATGGTTAGAGTTAGTACCTGCACCTTTCATGATTCTAAACCATGTTCTATTTGGATACCAATTAAAATTCGATTCTGAAAGGATGAGTAAACAAATTCACATAAATACGTATGTTAATTCAACCCGAATCTTCAACAATTCTAGGTATAGTGGTTGTAGAAATAACACCAAGCAAAACATAGTAAACACTCACAATATGAAGACCTAAAATTTCCGGACCCAGGTTCAGGGCAATATTAAGTTGGCCTATACGAGTTTGTCATAATTTAAATGTCACCGAGATAAATATTATCTTAAAAAAAGAGATCCATTTTGTTACTATCAGTAGGGTGGGTATTTGAGAAGATTCTAGGAGATGAGGATGTTGTTCGTTGTTATTTGAAGATTGATTACTTATGTTAAAAATATTCTTTATATGGTCATGAATTATTCTCAAATGTCATGACAAGTACCACGAAGGCGTGTAGCTGGCGTGGGATTTGTAATGGGAGTGTAAAAGGTTGCAGTATTTTATCCAAGTCAACTGAACTTCCATATGGTTAATTCAGTAGTATTCGTCATACTGATCATCTTCGGTAAGGAATTGGTACTTTCTATTTGTTTCTATGAGTTTCATACTTATCTCCAAATCTAAATTCTTTTCCATTTTAAAGTTTGTTAGAGTTAATGAAGTATATATTTATTTTGTTCAACCGATCGAGTTACCAAATTATTTGCAATCAGAGATATAGTCTCAGCTGTGAGAACGGTCGAGACATCGATATGGACATACTTCAATTATTTACTTTGTTCATGAACATTCTTTGGGACTGATTGTTAGCGGTAGTGATGACCGTTTTGCCAAGATATGGAGAGGTTATTATTGTTAAACTTTGTTCAGTTAGTTTTTCTCATTGGTTGAACAATCTTCAATTCCTCTCAATTCTCCATCTCATTTATTCTTTTAGGGCCATGTATCTACAATAAATTTGATTATACCTCGACAATTCAATCTCTTATTCTTGCACCCCGGTATTTTTGACTGGCTTAATTTTTTTTTATCTCTTTCTATTACAGATGGAGTTTGTATACAGAGCATTGAACACCCTTTGTTTAAAAATAGTTAAGACAATGGAAAACCAGATTAGAGGCATTGTCGAGAAGAAAAACCCAAAAACTATTGAATAGATTCGTTGTGATAGTGGTTTAACTGAATCAGGGTACAATACACACCTTGGAATCTTCATGACAGTTTATGACTTGGATTTTTGTGTTTGTAGGAAATTGGTGAGTTATATGAAGTTGAGAAGAATATTGAGAAAGTTATTGTGTATTTTGAATGGGATGTTGATCTGTTACAAAGTACGGAATTCTTCACATACGGAGACAAGTGCAACCAGTACAAATAGAAGGTTGCACAGTTTTCTGCTCAACTGGAGTAATAAGTCACTCCATGTCATTGGATTTATGAAGAAGTGTAGCAGTTGCATAAACACGTAATGCGGGTTGATTGATGCGTAAGTACCGTTGCTATAATGGACATATATTATTTTTTGGTTTATTGGCGGGAGGAGATGAAGGTTGTACGTAAGTTAGACCGGTATATTCTTTATTCTTTTGATATTAGATATTTGTCTATGACTTCCAATTCCATACACTCACTCATCAACAACAAAGTATGGGATAGACACCTATAAGTTGAATCCGATGCAGAATTATCTCTACTAACTGAATTGGATTAGTCTTTATATATCTAATCCTCACTTCTACAGTGCTACGAGTAATTAGGTATATGATTGCTAACCCAATTTCAATTAGAACATATTACAATCACCAATTGTATGGTTTTGAAGGGTTCTACTCAATAACAAAGTGCAAGAGGTACGTTGGTGGACCGTCACGACCGAGGAGGATTGAAACACACCAATAAATGAACACAATCAGAAATATATTTTGAAAAACACAAAAAAGGGGTGGAGCATATAACAAAGGATTTTCTGGATTATGTAAGTTCCATGTTCATACCTTTATCAACTTCCTTTACGCTCTCCCTCTCTTATAACTCACCGATAGAGTGACACTCTTCTCTCTCCCATTGTAACTCACGCTGTCGTTTTTTGTTTATTTTTTAAGGGTGGGGGCGTTATAATTATAGCAAACGGAAAAGAGAAATCAAGAGAGTGTGGAGAGACTAAAACGAAGTGTGTGTCAGTAGTCCCTTTCAATCTTTTTTCCTCCACAATTTGTTGTTATATAAATGCGGGATCCGTGATTAAGGTTTATGAATTAAGCTATAACTTATATTTAAGTAATAGATACTTCCGTGTAAATATTGGATGGGGTTAGTTCTAGGGATGTCAATGGATACCTGAATATCCGGACCCGTCCCAGAACCGGATGAATCGGGTCCGGGTCCCAAAACTGGATCCATTAGCGATTTTGGACCCTACGGGTAGGACCCGGATAGACCCAGCAGTAAACGGTTCTAACCGGGTCCTACCTGTCGGGTATCCGTGGGTAATCGGGTACTCCAAAGTCTTAAACCCAGAACCTTCTATTGATGATTCGTTGAGATTAAAAGCCCCCATTTTTTAGAAAAATCCCTAAATAGAGACGAATTCCAGGAGAAACTTCAGCTTTATAAATGTCTGCAACAACTAATACCGTAATCTTCACCACCACCACCAGATTAATTGCAAAATCAACAACATCTTTAAAACCTTATAATCGGTTTCTCTTCACTTCTTCTTCTTCTCTCATTAAAACCGCTTCATTTCCAATCTCTGCAACAACCATTACGTGTTACAATTTTGAAATCGGTCTAAATCGGAGTATTTTCCGTGTCTTCTCATCATCGTATGTTGTTAATAATACCATGGATGATGTCTCCGAGCATTTGGTTCTGTGTCACAGCACAGAAAAGAGAATTTTGGTCGCTCTCTGAATCGATCTGAATCAAATCTAGACACCCAAAGCACTTGGCCGTGGTGACTAACTTGGGCCAAGGTTTTGCATAAACAAGAGCAAGAAGTTTACCAACTGGTGCTGTTTTTAATGACCTTGGTTACAGTATGCTAGTCTGTTTGTGGTTCATGTAACAGCTACATTTTGACTTCTTATTCCTTGTTAATGTAGTGGATTATCTACTCTTCATCGTCCGAGATGTGAAAATGCATCCAAACCCTGATGAAGTTGTTGATGTTAAGTATGTAAATCGTGAAGAACTGAAAGATCTACTCGCACTAGTCTTTGGTTAGACTGTCATCATACCTTTTAGAAATTGATTTTTTTCTTTTAGGAACCGATAATTACCCAGACCCGACAATTACCCGGTGTTTTAATAGGGTCCGGTTATGGGTCCATAAAATTAGGAAATCGGACCCGGAACCGGAACCCTTAGAACCCAGAACCGATAAAAATATCAGGGTTCGGGTACGGGTCCTATGGTACCCGGGAGGACCCGGACCCATTGACAGCCCTAGTTAGTTCAAATATAAGACCTTTCTTTTGTTAATTTGGTAATGGAATCTCCTAAATTTATTATGCTCGAACATCTTAGTACTGTTGACTTTTCCAAAACAATTCATTTCGTTACTTAGCTACATGATTATATGGAACGGTTAGCTTTTGTTCTACTATAATTTTTTGATCTGCATGCAGTATTAGTATTCGGTTTGGTTTTGGCATTTACATCTTTTAGCCAGTCCTCTTTGGTGTAATCCATTTCATTCGTGTAACTATTACAACTCTTCTTCTTTCTATAAAGATATCGCTTGGTGGTCTACCTTTTGAGTTACAAATAAATCAAAGTGGGGATGCAAAAAATAAAAAATTTGAAAATATCTTTGTTTGAGTTACAAATAAATCAAAGTGAGGATGCAGAGAATAGTAAATTTGGAAATATCTTTGCATCAGCAAATTTCATAGTTCCAAGACATTTGAAGTAGGGTTTAAAGATGGATAATGTTGACGACTGCATGCTTAATATCCCTGTTTAAACTAATTTCGGGTTCATATGCATATATATGAATTTGTGGCGCAATGGTAGTGCATCTGACTACATATCAGAAGGTTGCATGTTCAAATCACGCCAGGTTTATTATATGACTTTAATTATCTTGGAACACATTAATTCTCTGGAATAAAATAACATAATTACAAGAGTAAAAAAAATCTTATTTCTTAATATATCCTAATATAGTAACTATGGAAATGAACTGCTTCCTACTGGATCATCTTATTAAGAACGAGAAATTGGGGGATGTTGAAACTAATTGGGGGATATTTTACTCTAGCATTCGGCACTAAAAACCCATGATGACTGCAACTTTCGGCATTGAAAAACCATGACGACTTCTATAGTAAAGTAACCCCTAATTAGTTTTCATATCTCCAAATGTGGGTTCCTTATTAAAAAGTAAGCTCGAAATCAAAGAGTTTCCTTGTTTTTTACTGTTTTACTTTTTTTTTTTGATTTCGTAGGTAGTGGTTTCTCACTTCAAACCAAACAAAAATTAAGGTTTGAGTTCTCATCAAATTATGAGTTTGTTAGTTCGAAGGTTTGTCAGTTCGAACCAGATGAAAATTGGGTTTTTGTTTTGTTTTTTTTTTTAAATAGGGTTTTGTGTTATTTATTTTTTTATCTATTTAACTACATTTTTGTAGTTTGAAACTCAAGAAAGTCCTCACACTAGCAGTTAGAAAACATGTTTGCTTTATAAAGAAAGATATATCAGTGCCTTTTCTTGATTACATCTTCTTTGACGGGAAGCACTTCATATGCTTAGTACTATTACGAGTTGGCAATTTATTTTATATTAGTGTCATGTTTTTTTTAGCGTCTCATATCAGCTATTGATGTAACTATTGTGAGTGTGATTTTTCATTTAACTACAGAGAGTTGGATCTTGGAAGAACAGTTGAGTTGGCCGCTTGATTCTTAACACAAGTATATGATTTACGAAGAAAGATATATTTATCATTTCCTTGATTACATCATCTTTGTAGGGAAGCCCTTCATATCCTTTACACTATTTATAGTTAACAATCTATTTTATATTAATATTATTTTTTTAGTGTCTCTAATATCAAATATTGATATAACTATCTAATAAGTGTTATTTTTCATTTAACTATAGGGAGTTGGAAGCCTAGAGGAGCAGTTGAGTTAGCTGCTTGATTCTTAACACAAGTATATGATTTCTGAAGAAAGATATACCAATGCATTTTCTTGATTACATTATCTTGGACGGGAAGCACTTCATATGCTTTGCACTTATAGTTGACAGTATAGTTTATGTTAATTTCATTTATTTTTTTAGTCTCTCTAATATCAGATATTGATACAACTAAACAGTGAGTGTGATTTTTCATTTACTATGGTGAGTTGGATCCTAGAGGAGCAGTTGAGTTGGTCGCTGAATTCTTAACGCAAGTATATGATATGGCATGTAAGGCAGGTATGGAGTGTACATCGGGTGAAGTACAAACAGGATTTTGCCGAACTGGAAGCTACTACTAGAGTTTTGAAATAAAATACTATTATGACTTTGTTTCTTTACTTTTAACCAATAGATGTTGCATAGATATCCTAAAGCCTAGCAAGAATAAGGGCAATTTTAGTGATACTTTAAGTAACCGTTTTCAAATCATGCCTTACCAATTATCTTTAGAGTATTGGTATTGGCAATGTCATGAACTACTTACTGATTTAAAAGGTTTGTATAGTTTTTCAAAAGTATTTTCTTTAAGAAGATTTCTTAACCTCCAATATTTTAAACGGTACGTAATGGCTGAATTTGGTTCCAATTGTTAATCTACTAAATGATAATTGGTGTCTTATTTATACACTACAATTGTTAATTGAGACCCTTTTTGGGACGGGTGCGGAGAGAAGTCTCGCTTCACCAAGTGAGGACCAATTTTCATCGTACCCAACGTAACACGGGCTAAATACTAGTATATATAGATAATACAAACTTAGGTCACTAAGTATTAGTCTCCTAACAAAAAACTGGAACTCTTTCCTAATTGGATTAAGAAACCGAACTCAACATGGAAACAGACCAGAACAGGAAACCACTGTTTTTCTACAGAAGAGTGGAACAATAATTGGCGAAATTGGATTCATGAAAGAAATCCAAGCTGGACTATCATATTTAGAAACCTCTTTATAATTTTAATTCTTTTTTTTATTAAATAAAAAAGGTACAATGACGATTTAGGTTAGGTGAGGTAATCAAACGAGTATGCCAAGCCGCAAGCATACAGGCCATCCGGAGACAATGTTAAGCCGAGCATAGACATCGGGTGGAATCCAAGCTCCCAGAGAGCTTGCGAGGCTTGAACAAGGTTTTTTCGGAAATTAGAAGGTTGGTTTCTTACCTGAAAATGTATTTGGCACAAGTTTCGGTATCGTTCTAGAAGGATATGTGGAAATTCCATCCAAACTCAGATTTCTTGAGGGACTATGCATATTTACTCGTTGCAGACGCGAGAAGGTAAACTGTAAGTGTAAAAATTTCTCGTTCATAATCCGGAAAAGATAGTTTATTCATCAAAACTTGCAGGGGGTAGTCAATTGGGATTTATGATGACTTATAGAGACTTCTCAAATATGATGTTATTCAATTGAGATTTCCAGAGAGTCTCCCAAACTATCCTGTTATTGGATAGAGACTTTTTCCAAGTCTTTTAAATCTCTCAAACTCTCTTGTTATTGGATTAAGATTTGTTAAAAGTCACTCAAACACTCTTGTTATTGGATTAAGACTTCAAAATCATTGATTTGTTACTTATTGGGATTTTGGGAGATTTTTTTGATGAAAATAGGCATGAGCAAAATCTCTCCCTTATAGGTGATATTTTGAGAGACTTGAAAATTTGGATAAATGGATATAATCCAAAGGTCCTCATTCTTCATACCTATCCAACGACCAAATTCCACCCACAACTATTCCTAACTCCCTCCTGCGTTATTATCTTCTTCTTCTTCCTCATTTCTCAGCGATCTTCTTCTCCGTTTCCCTGTGTCTTTCTTCTGCCAGGACTTGCTTGATTTCATACCACGATTAGGATTGAAAAACACCATTAAAAACCCTAATTTTCTAACCCCAGTTCTCAATTTCTATGAGAACCTAATCCCAAACAGAGTTTCTATGATAACACACAGAGGAGGTCATAAAACTCATGTTGTTCCGAGTGTACAATGTCGAGACCAAGATAGAGTAAAAAGGGGTGATTTCCGAGTGGCAGAAGATGGGTTATCTCAGTTTCTCTAGTTTTCCTTTCCAAGCTCTCATTCATATGGATTTGGAGGCAGGTTTTCGATATGGGTATTATCTATCTTTATAAATTTTCACTCTTTTAGATATGTGTTTGAACCAAAGGTATAATTCTGTTCTCATATATCTCAATTTTGTAGACATAGTTAGGGTTTTTCACAGTCATGATATATTTAGATTTTTTGTTCTGTTTTAGCTTTAGTTTTGGTTTTTATTTTGTTTGATGGAATTCCTGAATGAGAATTTTAGGCTGATGATTTTTTGTCTATCAATATTGTTTGTGGTGAATCACATTGTTTGATGATGATCTATGATTCTCTTAAGTTTTTGATTTGATTAATATTAAAGCATCCGGGGGTGTTTTTGGGGAGTTGTTTTTCTTGTGGATTATAAAATTGGGGTTCATCTGAAGGTCTTTTGGATTTGGTTCCTCGTACCCAGCCATTTCAGTAATACAACACTGTTTTTATGGCTATTTTATTTTCATTTTTACCATCGGATAATTGTGTGTCATGTGATTTATCTATTAGTCATATTATAAGGTGTTAACTCGGAGTCGATTGAATGAGTAGGAGGAACCGACCATTTTGATTGGATGGTTGATTCATGAAAAACATCTGAATCTTAGCATCCATTTCCGAATTACTTCTCTCTAATATTTTAAACAGCGGGAGTATGATTAGATAAGGCAGATAAAAACACCTATAAAATGATTATTGTAGCTGATTATGGACTTTAACCTTGTATTTTTTCCCACTAATGTTGGTATAGGTACTACATGAACATGGAGAAATCGTTGATTGAAATGCAACAGAGGATTATTGAAAACTAAACCAAGCTTTTTCTTACAACAGCAAACAACATGAATGACAACCAGAAGGAACCACACATAAATATTTTGTAACTTACATGAGAAAGTTTGGCTTGAGACTGAAATGCTTACTAGCTAAAACGTAAGCAACGAGGATTTGCTCATTATGATAATCATTCTTTCGGTTATTATTCTTGTGTTTGTGGACTGATTTTCTTAAGAGCTCATCATAGTGAACAACGCCAGAACTAGAAGAGGAAGATTGACCATTACTAGAAGATTGGTAGATGTTTTGAATTTATGATTAGATATTTTACATCTTTTTATCTCTATAAATCATAGAGACTCTCTAGAAATCCATTAGATTTGTATCTACGAGTCCCAGAGACTCTCTACAATCCTCTTTAAAAATCACTGGAAATCTCTATACTTCCAGAGAGTCTCCGGGAGTCACTAAAAATAAAAGTCTATATAAAACTCATTTGACTACCTCCTTCTTGTATAACTTGCTCTTGTTTCTCGTCTACCGTTGTCTTAAAGTTTCACCTCCTTAATAGTGGCCTTTGAGGTATAAAAATCAATTCCTATCATATGTTTACAATCTCACCCTTTAATTTATAATTAATTTGTATGTATCTTATAAGAGTTTTCATAAATCCCCTGAAATCCCACTGATACAAAGAGCAAAAATAACTTTATCTATTTGGATGTGAATTTGGCTCGGTGTCAGTGGTTAGTTTGTTTTTTTACTCAACTTAGTCGTCTAGATCTGACTTATATGCATATGACTCAAAAATAATAAAATAACAAAATTATATATATAAAAAAATTATTTTAGTCAGATATGTGCCTAACGAGTCATGTACAAAATAATACTTAACTCAAATAGCTCCGACTCAGATGTATGAGCCGAGCCAGATATCATTAAAAAAAACACGATCTGACATCTGACTTGGACCGAGTCAGATCCAAACAAACATGATATAAGTCAGATGTTGTATCGTTCTTTTTCGTTTTTCAAAGGTCTTACTCAGGCCTGACTCGTCGGTGTATATCTGACTGGATTCAACAGTTTTATATATCCCTACTACAGGTCAGTTGGGTTAGAAAAAAGAAAAAACAAACAGCCTGTTAATCTTGATAATGTTGTGGTTTAGTCTGATTCAAAGGTTGCAACCCATCTTTAATGCTACAGGAGATGGAGAAGATGTGGTACAGACATATAGTGGCCTGGAGCAACAGGTAAAAAAAAGGAAGTAAAACTAGAACACCCCAATCACTAAGAGCCCAACCTAACAGATATGCACTTTTCATTCACAGAATCTTTTTTCACCGAGGTAAATTGTTTAGAAGATGAAAAATCACATTCATTTCATAAGATCCATCAAGGAAACCAGTTTTCTGAGTCAATTACTAACTTCAGACCTACAGATATATTAGGAAAAGAAAAGACAGAAAAACTTGACAAAATTGAACATCTCTTTTCTTCTCGTGATCTCCCTTCGACCACTTGAAATCCAAAAGCCGCACTCATCGAGGCTACCATTCCTCTTACAGTGTTTTGAGAGAAGAAAAGGGACGGAAGCAGACAGATTCACTATGATGGCCATTTCTATTTTCTTACTAGAGATTCCCCTTTATGCTCACTGCCAGCAGTAACAACAAAACCTGCTCCTACCTGAGTACATAAGGAAAAGTATTAAGAGGTTGATAGCATGAAATAATTGACAAGTACAAAGAACAGATGAGAGAACCCACAAACAATTTGTGGTCCTCCCATCAGTGACGGATCCAGGACAAGGAAACTCTTTGGATAAATTTACACATGCACAAGGTAATAGCTGAAGAAGCTAGAATTAGTGTCAGACCAACTCAAAGGAATTAAGTTTCACATTGAAGTTTTTCCAATAAATATCTTTAAAGTCAACCCTCACACTTTCAGTAAACAATATTAGCTGAAAATAAGTAGCTACAACATTTCAAATTCTCCAATAAAAAAAATAATTGCGGAAAGAAATTGCTATTCAATCATTTGTCTATTAGGGAAAATAAACAAGTCTAATGATATCCAGACCTGATTTAAGGAATTTATTAAATAAAAATGAGAAGCAAAAGCAAATACAAAAACCGCAGTGTATCTCATAAACCCATAATGAGTGCCAAACATATAATAACTATTAAATATCAGCAATTTCCTTCGAATTCAACATTATCATAAATGGCAGAAAGCACCAGTGTTATTTACTGAAAAAGCAGTATCAGTTAATCTGTGGAAAGGATATACTTTCACTAAACACCCAAAACGAGTTATTATTCTACTTCAGTTTCAGTTAGTTCATGGGCCAGTAATAATACTAGCTATTTATTTCAAGAAAAATAAGCAATTCTAATTTCAAGATGTTACTTTATAAGTTTCTTTCTCTGTATCTAGTGTTTCTCAGAACAAAACTGAAAAAGTATCTATTCACAAGCCAAAAGCCACCCATATATTACCTGGCAATCCTTCAGAACAGCACGCTCATGGAGCTGCACATCACTACAAACAGCAGAACCTTGGATGGAACATCCATCACCAACAGTAACATAGTTCATCACAACTGAATTCGCAACCTGAAAACAGAAGGATTTTGTTTTATAAAGCAAACCCTCTGAAAATTTACTTGTCTTTTCTGCTTTAACAATTCTGGGCATATACCTTTACGTTTGAGCCAATCCTGCAGTGACGAC
>JAJJMC010002511.1:1997710-2069159 GCA_023531435.1 Papaver californicum | reverse complement strand
TTCTGTACTTCAAATCTCAACATGTGGTTTGTTTAATCCACTTATTCGTTTTTCAACTAAGGAACACCATCAATGGAAACATGAACGTGATAAGAAGAGCAAGAATCTAGACTTACTGCAAAAAAAATTAAGTCAAAATTCTATCTACAGAGAAGTTTCACTTACAGTAGTTTTTAATCCAAGCTCGGCTGATGGATGGATGACGTTGTTATGGACGGAGAAAGAATATCCTGATAAGTGACTTGCCTCTCCTATCACCTAGCTCATTCATGCGGACAAGAATCAGCTTCTTCAGTAAAACTAACACACAAAACTACACTAGGAACAAATTTCATAATATGAAGTTTCTCACATCTCGATTTATGTCGTTAAAAGCTTGGATAGAATTTAAACGTGCACAGTATTTGCTCTTGTCTGCAATATAAGCACAACATTTATGTGTTCTTCTTGGTGCAGGAGAAAAACCATTACGATCTGAAGCGTAAATGTCATGAAAGCTTGGTGTTGCCAGGTGCTGTGAGAGTAATGATTGGTTACTTTGTGAAGCACCATTCTCATTCCAATTTTCTGCTTGGGGTGCCCCATCAGAAGCTACTTTTGACCTCTGATAAGCGATCAAGGAAACATAAGGGATAAAAGAAAAACAGACTAAGAAACATGCGGAAAAAAATGTAGAATGTCTAGTGCTGTTGTAATGGCTTGTTTTATTTAACTAACCAGTTGACTCCAAACTAAATATGGCAGAACATCCTGCTTCAGGCTTTGAAATGTTTCATTTTGATCCAGAACCTCTTGTAGAACAGACCTAGAAGAAACATAAAGGGGATACGAAAAGGTGGAATACAGGAAATTATTTTTACAGAAATTCTGGAATGACAGAAACAGACATCAAGATTAAACAGAAATCACATACCTCTTAAAGGCGTACAAATGAGCATCCATGAGATCAGCCCGAATCTCCATCTACAAAAACCACAGCAATGGAGATGATGTCCCGAAGGGGGGGAAACAAACTAATAAATGATTTAGCACGAGAAACGGCAAATTATCAGAGAATAGCCAATAACTACAGGGAAAGTAAATACAGATAGCCTTGAACATCTATTACTATGGATACTAGACATGAAAAAGATGGTATACAGTTGCACTCCAACTTTGGATTGCATTGCAGTACCCCACCTAGTTGTGAGTCACGGATATTTGGTCAGCACCAGGTTAGATGCGGCTGGTCTAACTCAGACAAAAACTGAAACTGACTCCTCACGGTAAGCAATAAACGGTATCTGAATGAATGAACGAAGTTGCACCAACTATTCGAGTTGAGCACAATATTATTTCCATGGACAAAAATATTGAATAAGATTGGAAAGGAATACATTTTTCCAAAGTATAATTAAGAAACTAAAAACAGTACAAACTAAAAATTCTCTCCTTTATTCATTTGATACACCCTACTCATAGAGCATGCGGTCCATCCTTACTTTTTATATGATCAGAAAGGGACATCCATATACATTATGATACTCAATGTCAAATAACAATCACAATCCATACCTCGCCTGCAGCTTGGAGAAGACTTTTTTGAACTTTAATATCTTTCTCAACTTCAGTTCCTGTCAAGAGGCATATAAATTACCAGGATAAAGAAGATAGACTAGACTTTGAAAGTGCCCAAAAAGATCAAACTAGGCTTATCACCTGTAGCAACAAATAGTAAGAATTGCTGTGTAGGATCCAATCCTATAATATTATACCGTCCTGGCTTTTTTGCCTTGTCCTTTCCACCAGAACAGCCAGTCTCTGCTGGAACAGGGGTAGGACACAAAAGTGATGTTACAACTGCATCATGTCTTCTATGTGCTGCTGCCACAGCTCCAAGAGGAACATTACATACAAGATCTCCACTAACAACCTATAAGCAACATTCAAAAATAGGTTTACGAAGGATAGACAAAAAATGTCAAGTTTTAAATACAACTATGAGAACATGATGCTTGCCAAGATATCACTTGCAGTAAGATAGTGACCAACAGCTCGAAGAGCGCCAGCAGTTCCAACATCCTCAGGCACTGCAGCAACCTAAATAAAAGAATCAGTTCAAAAGCTTAAGAGTTCATAGCTGAATAAACCAAAAGCAAAACGATGTCCAAAAACTTCAAACAATTATAGGCATGCGACTGGCACAACAATGATACCCATACTCTTACTCAATCACCAAAACCCAGTCCCTCCCTCCCTCTAACTTATATATAAAGACACCACAAGTCCATAAACACAATTACATAAACTTATACAATATTCTTGTTTGATTCTTTGGTTTTCATCTTGCCCCTCAATCTGTCTATAAAGGAGATACTGTATTTGATATTTAAATGTATAGTTTTCAGTTCAATCATTTGACATTTTCGTAATCAACCTCCAAATTAACATACAACCTAACTTTCTTCAACTAGAGTTTAACTATCAATTGTTATATATCTTACTTACAAGTTTTATGTGTCTTTCATTCCCTCCATTTACTTATATCTAATTCAAACATTCAATAATTTCTAACTAGGACTGTCATAATTAATCAGTGAATCACAATACATTTGTTTTCTCTTCACAGTTCACTTCCGAAGGATTCAAATAAACAGAATAAAAAAGAAGAAGACCTCAACATGAAGACGCGCAGCATAGGTATTTGATATCCATGTTCCAACTTTAACAGCTGCATCTTGACCTTCCACAACCTAATTGAATTAAAAAAAAAAGTAATATAATTAACCAAAAACCCTAATTTTCAAATACAGAAAAACAGAAAATGTTTTATGTTTAGAGAAAGAAACTTACGACGATGAGATCTTTGAGATTACTTGATTCAAGAAGTTCAAGAACATAAGAAAGAAGAGGACGGTTAGCAACAGGGAGTAGAGGTTTAGGAAGATGTTTAGAAACCAAAGGTACTAAATTCTTTGATGTACCACCTGCTAATACTACTACTTGAAAATCCATCTTCGTCATTGAATCAATACGAATTCAACGACAAAAATCAAAATTGGATTCGATAAACTAACAACAATAGATAATTGAGTTATTCTCTGGAAACTAACACTGCAAATTCTATGTGGAGGGTTTTGGGTTTTGCATTGGAGTTGTTTTCAAGTTTTCTATTTTTAATCATATACTAATCATATGACAACTGGGGATCTAGCTCAAATGATAGAGCGCTCGCTTTGCATGCGAGAGGTACAGGGTTTGATACCCTGTATCTCCAAATTTATTTATTTTAACTCTTTTAGAGCAACTGCAGCGGTTGGACCAGACCATCGATCAAAGACCAAATCTGTTTGGTCGTTTAAAAAAAAAAACGCAACGAAAACATGACTAAATATGATATTACGCTGTTGTAAATAAGCGTTAATTATCAAACGCTATATTAAAGTGACGTATATTATACAGACGTTTAACTAGACAAACGTTATGTTTTTGACGTTCATTTAGATTAGCGTTTTAAACATACGCTCCTGTAATGAAGCGTTATGTACTCAAACGTCAAACGTTACTGTACTGGAGCGTTTTGATATAAAACATAGAAAAACGTCCTAGTAAAGTAGCGTCAAAACTCAAACGCTCTTCTAAAACAGCATTCAAAAAAAAAAACGCCCACATATAACAACGTTTGAAAGCCTAAACGTTGGTGTAGAGGACCGTTAATTTTGAAAACGCTGTTTTAATACAATGTTTCAAAAACGCTGTTCTTAATAAACGTTTAATACAACGTTTCAGAAACGTCGTTTTAATACAACGTTTCAAAAACGCTCTTTTAATACAACGTTTCAATTCAGAAACGCTCTTTTAATACAACGTTTCAAAAACGTTGTTCTTTAGAAACGTTTTGATAAACGTCTTTCAGAAATGACGTTTGTGTTTATAAACGTCCTCGTACAATGGCGTTTTGGGAAAACGTTGTCTTACATGAGCGTCAGACTATATCTGTTTTGGACCATTTTCTTGACTAAACATGATCGGATACTGTTCAATTTTTGGACCAAATACTACATTTAGTCGTCCGTTGCGTCTCACAAAATCGGACCAAAGACCATTTCTGGTGTTTACTCTTTGGTCTGATCGTCCTCTGCAGTTGCTCTTAGAGCGTCCACAATGGATAGAGTATATCACGGATCAAAGACTAGAAGTAGTCAATGGTCTAGTTTTTCCAGCCACAGGGGACGACTACATTCAGTCAATGGTCCGAAATCTCAACTGTAGCGGAGTAAATCTGGGAAATTTTCTGGACTAAACTGCGTTTAGTCGAACGGTGGTGTAGGCGTCTGCTTAGAATCAGGCGAGTGTGTAGTGAAGCGCTTGATGCCAGGCGTTATTCCAACGAAAACACGGGCGTTATTCTAGCGCAACGCCTGATCAAACGCTCACCTAAGATTACGCCTGATGGAGCGTGCGTCTAGGATCACGCCCACTAACAGGTGGTACCCAAATCCCCGCCCCATTGAAGCGCAACGCTAGAATACCGCCCATGTCTAAGTGACGCTAGGATACCGTCCACAGTGGAGCGTGCGTCTGATGCTCCGCCTAGTTCCAGGCGCGCCTCTAGGCGTCCGCCTGGCTAATTTGACCTGATTTTGTTACCGTTGATCAACGACTATAATTTGTATTCTGATACACCTATAAATAAATGAAATTATATCTCTCATTCCCATTTCAAATCCACATCTTTTACATTTCATAGAAGATTTATAATTTATCGTTTTCATAATTATGGCTTACGAAAATTTTAGGCTTAATGCAGAGAATTTTACCGTAGAGGAAGATTTATCCCTGTGTCGAAACATAATATTACATTATCCAGCAAGGGGTCATGAACGTCGGATGAATGGTTCAATGAGCATGGAATGGTTAGAACATATCCATGCTAACTTTTGTAATGAAACCGGTAACCCCAATAACCGGAACAGAGAAGGCCTTTTTTGTCGATATATGGAAATAACAAGGGCAGTACTAGAATTTTCTTCTTTAACCGCTAAGGGGAATGAAAGAAGAATTAGGAATGAAACTGATGATGAAGTTGCTGCCAGATCTCTGGAGGAATGGAGAAGATGGAAAGGTTCATATTTCAGGTACCAACCTCATTTAGAGATCCTAAGGGTGATGGAAGAATACAATCCTTTTGTGTTAATTATTCTCCAAAGATGTGAAGAACGTCGTCCCGGGCGTCATACGACCCGTTGAAGGTTTGATAATATGTTTGCTTAAGTGTTTAAGTGTAATCTACTAATTTATTATACTTCATGTCCTTTAATATTACGCGATGTATGCCTTTTCGATTCAATAAAATGATTTTACGTTCAACTGTTTTACAAAAGCAATTAACTAATGAAATGTGGCCATCTATTAAAATATTTTGATAATACATGAGCTAATAAGTATACCTAAACTCACTTTCGCAGGCATCACGTCTGCACTTAGCATGTGCAGCAAGCCTTTAAACCCCTAGCGGCCGAGTTGTGTCTTGGGCGTGTTTACAAAAGATTTACCCACAAAACCTATCCAGAGGATTTACAAATTTGTATTCGTCACCAAAATCTGACCATAAGTGTTCGATCAAGTCATTTCGCAAACGAATATGAGCATCTTTGTTGTGTACTGCATGTCGGCGTTGGTCCATTCTCATTCTCGAAAGTTCAGCAGTGTTGTGTCTAGAAATATTTACCGGTGCACCGTGGCTGCGTTGATCATGCGGCCAATCACCGGGTAAACGCTCATCCTCCACTATCATATTATGTAGAATGATTACAGTTTTCATTATATATGCTAGTACCTAAGGATTCCACATTCGTGTTGGTTGCTTGATGATTGCAAATTGATTTTGCAGTACGCCGAAGCCTCGTTCTACATCTTTTCGGCAACCCTCTTGCATAGCAGAAATTTTTTGTTTCTTCTGGGAATCTGGATGTTTAATCGACATCACAATAGTAGCTATCTTCGGGTATATTCCATCACCAAGATAATACCCCATATCGTACTGATGTTCGTTGACAACAAAGTTCACAGGCGGTGCTTTCCCGTTGATAAGCTTTTTGAAAATATAAGAACGGTTTATCACATTTATATCATTGTTAGAACCAGGCATACCAAAAAATGCATGCCAAAACCACAGATCATATGACACCACTGCCTCCAGGATAATACTTTCACTACCTTTGTACGCAGTGTAAGCACCAATTCAGCCGATGGGCATTTATCCCATTTCCAGTGCATGCAATCAACACTACCCAGCATCCCCGGAAATCCCCTTTCCTTGTTCTCAGCAAGAAGCAGTTCAACATCACGCTCAGTTGGTGTGCGCAAATATTCTTTCTCGTACAGATGCACTATCGTCTTACAAAACCTACGAGTTGCTTCCAAAACTGTGGTTTCTCCGATCCGTAAATACTCATCTATTGCATTTTCAGCACACCCGTAAGCTAACATTCGTATTGCTGCAGTAATTTTTTGCTGAGGGGTTAATCAAAGAACACCACAAACATCTCTTTTTTGAACAAAATAATTATTTACATCTACGACATCTTCCAATATACGGTTGAATAATTCTCGCCGCATTCTGAATCTTCTACGAAATACATGAGGAGGAAACGTCGGGATTCTGCAAAAGTAATCCTTCCATGTAAGTTTTCCACCGTCCTCACGCTCTCTTGGTATTATCATACGAGTATGTGGCCAGTTCATACTTGAAACAATGAATCCCGCAGTGACTGCTTGGTTATTTTGGCTCAATGCAAGTAAACCTTCGTCTGATGAGTACAAACTATTGTTATCATCATCACCAAATGAAGAAAAAGAAGAAGAAGAAGAAGAATGAGGAAGAGGAATATAAAAACAAGAACCATAGTAATGATTATTATTTTGATAGTATGCCATTTGCTTTTTGATGTTTGTATTTTTGGTTTGTATAATTGGAGAATCGAGTGTTCAATTTATAGGCAAATTAAGATAAGATTTTGAGTTTTTATATGACCAAACACGGTTGGTATTTTAATGCAAAATTGGAGTTGAGGAAAGTGGGGTGAACAGACGCATCAGATATATGAAATGTCGGTTGACAAGACAATACCAAATGACCAAAACGACAAAGGAAAAAAAATACAAAGTTCAGGCAAGTGGGGTGAACAGACGCATCAGAGATATGAAACAATGAGTCGGTTGACAAGACAATACCAAATGACCAAAATGTGAAACGAAAAAAAAAACAAAGTTCAGGCTAGTGGGGTGAACAGACGCATCAAGATATGAAATGTCGGTTGACAAGACAATACCAAATGACCTAAACGACAAAGGAAAAAATAAACAGAGTTTTGAATTGACAATACAAAACAAATATAAAGGACAAAAGAAAAGATTATAAATATTAAGAGATGACAACAGAAAGCAGGTAAAAGACAACGATAATGTAAGAAAAGTAATTTGAAAAGACAATTCAAATCTGACAAAAGAAAAAGTTTTCTGTTCAACTAACAATTCAATGCTAATGAATTACTACTCTTCTGTATCTTGATTCTCGGACGCCGAGCGCGGGGGCATAAACGGAGGCAAAGATGATCTGGAATTATAGTTACTTGATTGCATTGTTGATGACGATCCCTGACCCATGGTGTTCCACATCGGTGGTGGCATAGTTTGAGCATACGTGCCAAACCCAATGGGTGGTTATTGATGACGAAAATGGGCAAGTTGTGAGTTCAACATGTTGTTTTCATTTTGTAGACCCCGTATTTCTGCATCTTTGGCCATGAAAAAGTCCATCCTCTCCTTAGTTTCGTTTAACGTAAAGTTACGAAACTCTTGCGTAAAATCAGCATAATCTTGAACTAAACCATAAGCCTCGACCTGTTATGAAAAAATTAAAATCAAATTCTCAACCATTACTATATATTAAAATCAAATTTACAGTGGTTTGTTGTATACTTACGTATGACAATTGTTGTTGAGGCGGAATGGGTACATGTTCACGAGGACGTTGGATGTTGTGTTTAATACGGTAATCAGCATAACCGTACATTTCAACCTCCCAATCGACTTTGGTGGCATATTTCTGCAGGTTAGTTACATGTCGCCAATACTCCATATACAGATCATAGTTAACGACACGTACTAATTCAATTGAAGGGAGCAAACAATTTTCGCCCATCTCCTCAGCATCGTCGTTGTTCAAGTTGGAAATACGACTAGGCGGGTTGCTAGGAACGCCCCATATTTGACGGTACTGCCTCCAACACTGATCTCTGAAATACATGTTATTCTTTGAAAAGAATATTACAATAAACAAATAAACCAATCAATTAATCGAAATTCAAAGAAAATAAATAACATTCCAATGAAAATAAATTATAAACTCACAGTGCCTAGCCAAGAGAATATAATCCTTTTCTCTGAGAGCTCTATTGCTTTCCGTCCAATTTCAGAATCCAGGACCATGATCGCAGATTCCCGCGGTTGCCATGTCACATCGTTTACAGATAACTGATTCAGAGAAGTCTTTGAACGAACAATATCAATACTCTTCCTTCGTGTTCCCTTCCACCGAGAACATCTAGGCCACATTGGTTCACTTTCAGGCGTTGGGTTCTTTGGCCGACAAATGCCGAGATATTCGTACCCCCAAAACTAGAATATCATGACAACCAATGGAATAAATTACTGAGCAACAATTTTTTTTAAAAAAAAGAATTATAAATAAGACTAAGAAATTTACCTCCAATATTTGACAGGGTCCGACCAATGACTTTTGTCCCCTGCCAGATGCGGCGAGACCGGAATACAATTTCGAAAATGCAGCACTACCCCAATCATAATCGTTAACTGCATTTAGATCCTCAAAAGCAGCTAACCATCCAGCATCAATATAGGTTTTTGCATTTGAAAAGAAGAATTGACCCAAAACATACATATAGAAGGCTCTGACCACTCTATCAGCAAGTATGCTATCATCGTTAGCCGCAACCAACGTTTGTGGATCAAAATATGTGCTCAAAAATACAATCGTGATTGCATCTGAAACCCACTGGTTGGAAATATGTTCTCTTCTACAAACCTCACTATCTTTAATTTTAGGAAAAATATGGGCTCGGACATATTCAAATTGATACTTCCCCGAGTCATACGGAATAAAACTACCAATACCAATACTAAGTCCTGTCAACATTACCCAATCAAGGGGTATGAACCCAAGCTCACCGAACGATAAGTGAAAAGTGTTTGTGGTATCCCCAAAACGCTTAACAATGTAGTCAATAAGTGCATGCGATGAATCCACTACATCCATGGTAAGTAATCGGTCACATCCTCCCTTTTCAATAATATATTTGACCCTAAGGATGTGTTTAACAATACTTGCATAGGTCTACAGTGGATCGTTATTGAAGAATAGGGTTCACAATAAGAGGAGGCGGAAGAGGTTTGCACGAGAAGATTAAGGTTCAGTAGAAAAAAGAGAAGTTGCGACTGAAGAAGAAGGCAGAGAAGATGGGGCGAGACGTTAAAACCTCGCTGGGAATTGTAGGCGGGGCGCTAGGACACCGCCCGTCCTTTTCAGCACACACGCTTCTCTCACACACGGATGACTCGATCAGGCGTAGCGCTGGCGCACCGCTCCATCAGGCGTAGTGCTGGCACACCGCCCGTCTCTTGGGCGTGGTCCTCGGAATCCGTCTATCATCAGGCGTTATCTTGTGTTACCGCCCACATCAAGCGTTCAGCTAGATGTTCGCCCCACATCAAGCGTTACGCTAGACAACCGCCCGTCCCAACAAGCGTACGCTAGAAAACCGCCCAATAACAGGTGTTGTACCTGGAAGACCGCCTGATCATTTCTAGTCTCTGGGTCGTTGTTTTTGGGACGGACCAAAGAGTAAAATTTTTACTCTTTACTCTTTGGTTATACTCTAGCCATTGTGGATTCCCTTAGAGCGTCCACAATGGATGAACTAAATCACGGACCAAAGACTATAAGTAGTCGATGATCCAGTTTTTCCAGCCATAGCGGGACGACTACTTCTAGTCTTTGGTCCGAAATTTTCACTGTAGCGGAGTAAATTTGGGAATTTTTTGGACTAAACTGCGTTTAGTCGAGCGGTGGAGCAGGCGTCCGCTTAGAATCGGGCGGTTGTGTAGTGAAGCGCTTGATGCTAGGTGTTATTCTAATGCAACGCTTGAAAACACGGACGTTATTCTAGCGCAATGCCTGATCAAGCGCTCACCTAAGGTTACGCCTGATGGAGCGTGCGTCTAGGATCACGCCCACTAACAGGCGGTAACCAAATCACCGCCCCATTGAAGCGTAACGTTAGAAAACCGCTTGGTCCAAGCGTAATGCTAAGACTCCGCCCAGCATGGAGCGGCATCCTAAACGTCCGCTAGAGTTAGTATTAGTGAAGTTAAACAATAACTAATTACTATTGTGTGGAGCGGCATGCTAAGGCTACGCTTGAATTTGTAATTAGATTAAGCGTAAACCCATTAAACATTAGTTTGTAATTCTACATGCCATGAGTTACTAATTAAATTAAACTAATTAAACTTTAATCAAACTAATTAAACTAATGAATATACTTATTAAACTTTAATCAAACTAATTAAACTAATGAATAAACTAATTAAACTTTAATCTAAAGTTAATGAAGTTAAACAGACTAAAGCTAATCTAAGTATAATTATATTACTAAAGTTTAACTAGACTAAAGTTAATCTAAGCGTAACAGTTAGTATTAGACACCAATTTAATCAAGCGGGATGCTAGGAGTCCGCTTGGATTTCTAAGCAAGATGCTAGGACACCGCCCGTGTTTTACCGCACACACTTCCCTCGCACATATACACAATCGATCATGCGTAATGCTGGCGTACCGCTCCATCATGCGTTTGTCTAGTAAAACGCCTGTCTCTTGGGCGTGGTCCTAGGAATCCGTCTATCATCAGGCGTTATCTTGTGTTACCACCCCACATCAAGCGTTCAACTAGATGTCCGTCCCACATCAAACGTTACGCTAGACAACTGCCCGTCCCAATAAATGTTACGCTAGATAACCGCCTAACAACAAACGTTATACTGGAAGATCGTCCGATCATTTTTAGTCTCTAGGACGTTATTTTTAGGCCGGACTAAAGAATAAAAAATTTACTCATTACTCTTTGTTTATACTCTATCAATTGTTGATGCCCTTAAGCACCCGGTTTAAAGGGATACGACAAATAGGATAATGTTCATCTAGTAATCAGAACCCTCCTTTATTCTAAAACCTTAAAGAGTAGTAATTTTTCCCTAGTAAAAATAAAAGTTACTTAATTTAGTCCACCAAGTCCGATGGTTTTGTCCACCCATTCCAGTTTTTAGTCTACCGCGCGTCATATTTTTAGTCAACCTAGCGTCAGATTAAAAATTTACAAATTAAAAGGAATAAAATAGAAAAGGTAATAAAAAAATAAACAAAAAGTAAAAGTGAGAAAAAAGAAACCAAAAGACGGGAGAGATATACAGAGTTTAGCAATTTTATTTGCTTCTTCAGCTGAAATTGAATATCTGAATGTAACTATTTCACAAGATCCACTTTCTTTAGGTATCTGGTAAGAATTTTCTTATTTTGTTTCACTTTGGACTTTAGTTGATTAGGTTTTACTAGTAATTGAAGGAAGAACTTAATGATATGATATTTACTTTTTTCAAGGGTTTTGGGTTTGATTTTGATGGAGGGTTAGTGGTTTTCTAAGGATGATGTAATCAGTAATCATGTTACAAGTAGTTCACTTGAAGTAGATTATTGAAATTACTCAATTTATCACTGCCAATGAATCTACTAAGTTATTTCTAGGGTTTGGGTTTCTTTAGAACTGTGTTAATAGTGTATCTTGTTATTTGAATGAAATTTGAACTTTCTTATGTATGAATTTGGTTCTATTTTGTTAAAATTTTTGCTAGGTGACGCAAATTTTAATTTTGTTATGTTTACAGTACACGTGACATTTACAATATCCATTCTTCGTCAAGGGCCGCCTAAGCGAGGAGAACTACTATAGAAACATATTTCAAACCTCAATCTAGTCAAATGATTGAAATAGAAGAAGAAGCAACAAGTAATGCTCCATTTTCATCTCCATCAAATTTGGGTTCACTTTGGAAGTTTTTTTCAATATTAAATTTTGTTGTCAAAGGATTAGATGATGATCTAAATATTGGTTGATGGGTTTTGTTGGTAAATCTATTTTTTGTATATTTATATCAACCTGACTACTACATACATATTATATATATATAGTGAAAACGTTTTTGTATTGATGGTGTTCTCTTTAGCTGATAAGCAAACAAGGTTTCCAAAAATGGATCAGTTGAAATTAGAAAAAAAAAATCTGTCAACTGACTAGTTCATTGATACCGTACAAATGCAGGTTGATTTTAAAGAACGGTAGGTCTGACAACCATGAAAGCAAGGATGGCTGCGCTTTCTGCGATAAAATGGTAATAATCCTGTTTTCTATTCAAACTATACTTTTCTTCCTTCTCTACCATGCTAGCTAAAAGTAATAATAGTCTAACGTGAAAAAATAAATTAGCTCCCCTTTCTAAAATCCTGGTTCTGCCACTGCACGCATCCGGTTTAAGGGGATACATCTAAACCAATGAGAAAGAAGAGTTAAGTGATCCAATCAAATAGGATAACGCTCATCCACTAATCAGGAAGAAAATTTCGATCATCGTTTTATTTTTTTATTTTTATTTTTTTCTATTTTTTTAACTCTATTACGCATCTGGTTCAAGGGAATCCATCTAAACCAATGAAAAATAAAAGTTAAATGACCCAATCAAATAGGATAATGCTCATCCATTAATCAGAAAAAAAGTTTCGATCATTGTTAAATATATGAACAACTTTTAATATGACGAGTTTATTTAGATATGTCGTGGGTTATAACTCCAAAAGTGTCATATCCGTGCACAGAAAACCCATCAAAACAAAACAAATACAAAAACTAAAAATAAACTAAACAGTCTAGAATACCTTTGCTCTAATTCAGGCGAATAACTGAACAAAAACCTCGAGTCCAAATTTGTGCATTCCTTGTAAACCGGGGTGCACATTACGGCCAACTCTATTTGCCTAAACTACTCTAAGCGGTTTTTATTTTTTATCTTTACTCTCCGTTTTTCCCTAAAGTTACGGCCTATGAAGCATGGATAATTCAAAAATGGTTACGTATCCGCATCGGTTCCGTATCAGTATCGAATATTGGGGATACCTGGGGATACGTATCGGATACTCCATTTAAAATATCCTATTTTTATAATTACAAAAAAGGTAGGGGATACTTTGGGATACCTTTAAGATACTCTATGATGGGATACTTCCAATAACCTTACATATATTTTTATATACAAAATCTATATACTTAAAATTTTGTATAACAATCTATATATTTATAGATATTTGTACTAATCAATATACCATATAATTACATATAAATATTTAAACCTCATAATAACATTTGGTTATAAATTGGAGCACATATAAGTTTACTCATTCTATAAAGATAAACAAGATTAAACCCCAACATGCTGAGGATCTAGTATTTGTTTATAGTAATCTTCGTCTCCATTCATGGATTTTTTTTTTAAAATTATACGAAAGGAGAAAGTAGAATGTGGGATATTAGTGGAGATGCATTTGATCCACTTGATGGAGCGAAAGAACTTGAAGTTGTAAATCTTTCACTTGACGAGCCAGAACTGGAAGTGGTGCTCTTTGATGAAGACATTATTGATGAGTGATGAGTAAATGACATGTTACGTAATTTTTATTTTATTTTTAATATTCCAACTTCCAAATAATATTTATGAGATTTTTTATTTTATATGTTTTTTTTGCTAGAATGAATTATTATTATATAAAATATTGGTAATAAATAAAAATATCCCAGCATATCACGTATCCCTATTTTTTAAAAATTGACGAATCCCCATATCAATATATCCATGTCTATATCCGCGTATCAGTATCGATGCTTCTTAGGTTACGGCGGCTCACAATTTACTACGCATCCATTAATGCGTCTTTCTTCTCTGAGTATCCATCCTCTATAGAATTAGAAGATCAAACATACAAAATGTCCAGCTTCTATGCAAGTATTACACAATCAAGAAAATCACACCTAATCATATTGGTTCTTAATTGGTCTGATTTAATACAAGATCATTCATAACAAAATTTGCTCAAATTTAGGGTATTATTAGTAACAGGGATAACGTAATTGATGATTCTGATTTAGAGATTAGAATTTTGAAAGATACGATTGGATCTGGTTTCAAAGGAGGATTATTAATATTTAGGATTGATTTATATCTATGGTTAGAAATCAACTCTGATTGTTTTGGTTTCAATGAAAGGAAATTGTCAACCAAAGATTAGATCGACTAGTTTATTAGAAAATTTCAATAATCAAAATCAGAGCTTTTGATCGGTGATGGACTATATGTTATTTGAGCTATTGGAGTTTAATCTTTTTTAGGAGGATAAAAATTTTCTTCTTCAACCGTGATCAAATCTGGATTATCATGTTTAATTTCGTTATCAAGTCCAAAATCATACTACGAATCATAAAAAAAAACGAAAGAGAAAAAGAAAGAGAATTGTTGATGGGGATTTAGATCGTGCCTTTACTTTTAACAATTTCAATGTAATTTTAGGGGAAAAAAATAGGGAGTAAATAAGAAAGTTAAAACCACTGGCAAAAATTTAGACAGATAGAGTGGGTTCTAATGTGCACCCCGGTGTATAAATTTGTACTAAAAAGCCTCTGTATATCTTCATATGTAACCACCGCCAAATCCATTAAATCTTTTCTTTCCTATTTCCCTCAAAAACCAAAAATTCTCAGATCTGCGAAATCATCCTTCTATTTTCGATTCTCTCGTCTTCTCCTGAAATATCAAATGTTTTGATTCCTACTTTTGAAACCAATTTCTGACCTAATCCATTATATTTTGAAACCAATTTCTGACCTAAATCAAAAAAAGTTGAAAAACAATTTACAAAATGGTGAAGAAACAAAATAACAAAAGAAAAAAAAAATGAAAAGCTTAAGAACACAGTAAAAAATACTCTGAAAAGTAAATTGAAAAAAAAAAGGTAATAATCGAAAAAACTAATTTTGCACCAGTAACTGGTGTTTGTCTTGTTCACAATTTCATCATAATTAGGTTTCATCTGTTTTTCCTTGATTATCCATCTGTTTTCACTTGATTATTCAAGGTTCAATTTAAAACTGTGTTGGTGGTTTACTTATGGTTTTTTTGATGAAACCAAATTTTGGTTTTATATGTTTTCAATTGATTATTCACGGTTCAATTTAAAACTTTGTTGGTGGTTTACTTATGTGTTTTTATTTTTGATGAAACTTGGTTTCATCATTTTTACTTATGGTTGAAAGCAATTATGTCGGCGGTTTACTTATGGCATTTTTGATAAAAACCAATTTTGGTTTCATCATTTTTACTTATGGTTGAAACCAATTTTGTTGGTGGTTTACTTATGGGATTTTGATGAAACCAAAATTGGTTTCATCATTTTTACTTATGGTTTATTTATGGTTGAAACCGATTTTGTTGGTGGTTTACTTATGGTTTTTTGATGAAACCTAATTAGGTTTCTTCAATTCAAGATGTAATTTCAACTGATAAATCAATTCGAGATCTAATTTCAACTAATAAATCAATTTGAAAATAAACTAAAACTGTAACTTATCTTCTTTTCGTCGATTAAACTAAAATGAATACCAAATCTCAAAACTTGTAGCTTCTCTTCTCTTATTCAATCAATTTGGACCTACAATTACTTTTTGAATGATTAAATCGACATGAATCTTTGAATGATAGAATTGAAACCCTTAAATCTAAGAAAAAACAACGATAACGCCTGAGAAGATCTTGAATTCTCTTTGATTATGATTTCTTTGGAGAAGATCTGTTTCTCTCTTTCTAAATATTTACTTCCGCCAAAAATTTCCTTTTAAAGTCTTAAGAATATATAATAAAGGGTAGAACTGGTATTTTAAAAAATAATAAAAACCAAATTTAAACATTATAAATGGAAATGAGTTTTTTTGTCTCATTTTTATTTCAAATGGTTTTTATTTTATAAAAAATAACAAGGAAAGAGGTTTTGTACACTAAGTTTGGTCACCTTGGTGTTTGTACTACTTGTTATTATATTTAGAACCCTATTATTGGGGCTATAGCCCTTGGATTTTGAGGGCTTAATAAATGAGAAAATAAGGTCATCAAGTATCCAACCCCAAATACTTATCCTAATAATTTTGTTAATGGCTAAAGTGCCCTATATTAGTTAGTGTTAATGAAATTGATTAACAAAACTAATAGTGATTAGATTATATTAATAATTTAAAAAATAATAGTTATTTGACTTTTAGAATCAACGAATGGTGCATATACCCCCTTATTTTTTTCATTTTCAGATTCAGATATGGCTGGAAATTAATCATTTCTTAACCGTAAATAACAAATTACGACTGAGAAATGATTAATTCCTAGCCGTAATAGGCCTGTACTCCGTATAAAAATAAGTAGGCTAGGAATTAATCATTTCCTAGCCGTAAATAATTCTTACCCATAAGTAATTCATTTACGGCTAGAAATTCATCAATTCCTAGCCCTAATAGACCTGTACTCAGAATGAAAATGAGAATTTTGTTATTTTCTAGCCGTAAACAACAAAAAATTACTATCATACGATTGAAAAATATTTAATTCGTAGCCGCAGATGAATTACTTACGGTCACGAACAGACGAACTCCTAACCGTAAGGAATGTTTACGGCTAGGAATTCAATTGTTCCTGACTATAAGTAGTTTCTGAAACTGAAATTAATATATATATTTAGTTCAATCATGAATTATGAAGAAGAAGACTAATAGATTTAGATTTTTTTTTTTGAATAGTCGTTAGAATTAGGTTTATTTATGGGAAAGGATATTTTTAACTTTTACTATAAATTAGGTTCTCTGCATCCACACTTAGGTTTTTAAATTCTGTGCAGCCCTCAAAACCAAGGGACTACAGCCCCAATAGTAAGGTTCTTTATTTATATCACCTTTAATATTGTTGATGTCTTTTAATGTAATATTTTGATAATTTTACTTAGTTTAGAGGGTGCTTAGGCTGGTTCCCATGGCCTATGGGTGTGGCCCATATATGCACCTTATATGGGTATAGCTAAATGGTAAATGCAATGTGCCAGTTTTTCCGTCAAGACAGAGTCTCTACCGAGCGGTAGAGTCTTGATTGCTCGGTAGAGACTACATTGCGTGACCAAGTATCGCCAGTAATAGAAGCTATATCGAGCGACCAAGTTTTTATTGTCGGCGATAGATACTTGATCGCTCGGTATTATGTATGTCGTTCAATGCTATAAACCAGTCCCTATAAACATTCAAATTTCAACCTCATTTCAACTCACACTTTCTCTACACTTTTCAATCTCACACTAACATGTCTTCTAATATAAAATAAAATTCATCATTTTTACTCAAACATTTTTTACACCTCATTTTAACTCTTCTAATTTTATGTTATATGGATTCTCAATTTCAACCTCAAAAGAAGAACAAAGTTCGGGATGGAAAATTTAACGTAGTCAGATGAATACATTTGCAGCATTATGTCTTTTTTACACAAGATACTACCAATGGTAGCAACAAGGTAACACCATGTAGGAAAACATATTTCAGAAATATCAAGAACAAACAATGAACATCAATAATCGTGATGCAACATGGTTGACAGGTTGATTTGTTGTAATATACGCAAGTAGCCTTATATGTAGGTTCGGCAATACAATCCAATCGAAACTGAAAGAGAGGTGAAAACGTTATTGATGTGGTAAGAACAATAACACAACATGTCCAATTTTTATTTTTTTTAAAAAACATTCTTGTGATTTTGAATAAGAAGGTTGATATAGGGGCTCCCATATCAATAGAGGGGCTCCTCTAATAAGACAAAATAGGGACATTATGAAGTAAAACTTAAAAACCCCTTATCCATAATATTTTCACAATACCCAAATCACCCTTCATTAATATGTTAATTACCTTAATTAGTGAAAATTTAATTAAGTTAATCATGGTTAATTAAACTTAATCTTTGACTAACACAAATTGAAATCAATTTTTTTTTTTTTTGATTTGTGATTTGGGGATGAAAAACTAGATGAAATGTGAGAAAAAAATTCCTTTTTTTTTTAAACCCTAGTTTTTGATTCAATCAACCATAGTAACCATTTAGGTCTTTCTAGATTAAAATCTTGATCATTTTATGGCTGAAATTAGATGAAATCACGAATTGAAAGTTTGATTTTGTGTGATTCAGAGACAGTTACGGTTGGGTTTCATTATGAACCCAACCGTAACACCAAGAACACCGAAGAACACCTTCAGTTACGGTTGGGTTTTGACTCCAAACCCAACCGTAACCTCAAGAACACTATGAACACCCTTTGAACACATAGTTACGGTTGGGTTTGGCTTAAAACCCAACCGTAGCTCATCCTTTTTAGCATTGATTTTTAAGGTCAAATTTGAGTTTTAAAATCCAAATTTTGAAGTTATTCAACCATTTTAACTAGATTGTAGGTAAATTGGGTCATTCAAACACACAAAAACCGAAAAATCAACAAATTAGAGATTCCAAATTTTGAGTTATCAGTAGAATTTACGGTTGGGGTTTGGCTAAAAACCCAACCGTAACTAATTATGTTAGTTGCATGTTTCATGATATAGTTACGGTTGGGTTTCAATGTGATATAGTTACGGTTGGGTTTTGCATTGAAACCCAACCGTAACTAATCTTTAAACCCCAATTGTAAAATTAGATAAATATATTTTGAGATTTTTTTCATTTCTATCTTGTAGAGAATTGAAAGACGGAGCTAACCCAAAAAAAATGAGGTCAATCGGACATCGTATAAAGGAGTTATGACCAAAACGGTGACATTTTTATTTGTAACCAGAAAGAATTACGGTTGGGTTGGGCCAATAAACCCAACCGTAACTCTGAGCATTTTGGGCCTCAAGAGCCCAGAGTTATGGTTGGGTTTATTGGCCCAACCCAACCGTAATTCTTCCTGGATACAAATAAAAATGTCACCGTTTTGATCATAACTCCTTCATACGATGTCCGATTGACCTCATTTTTTTTGGGTTAGCTCCGTCTTTCAATTCTCTACAAGATAGAAATGAAAAAAATCTCAAAATATATTTATCTAATTTTACAATTGGGGGTTAAAGATTAGTTACGGTTGGGTTTCAAGGCAAAACCCACCCTTAACTATATGATGAAACATGCACTAAAGCTAACAGAATTAGTTACTGTTGGGTTATAAGCCAAAACCCAACCGTAAATTCTACTGTGAACTCAAAATTGGATTGTCTAATTTTTGTGTTTTTCGGTTTTTCTTTGTTTGAATGACCCAATTTACCTTTAATCTAGTTAAAATGATTGAATAATTTCAAAATTTTGATTTTAACACTCAAATTTGACCTCAAAAACCAATGCTCAAAAGGATGAGTTACGGTTGGGTTTTAAGGCAAAACCCAACCGTAACTCTGTGTTGCAATGGTGTTCTTCATTTTCTTCCAGTTACGGTTGGGTTTTCAACAAGACCCAACCGTAAGTCTGGATGTTCTTAGGGTTACGGTTGGGTTCGACATGAAACCCAACCGTAACTTTCTCTGAATCACAAAAAATCAAACTTTCAAATCGTGATTTCATCTAATTTGAGCCATAAAAAGATTAAGAGTTTAATCTAGAGGTATCTAAATGCTACTATGGTTGATTGAATCAAAATCTAGGGTTTAAAAAAAAAAACGACAAAATTTTCTTAAATTTCATCTAGTTTTTCTTCCCACAAAACACAAATTCAAAAAAAAAAAATTGAATTCAATTCGAGTAAGTCAAAGATTATGTTAAATTAATCATGATTAGCTTAATTTAATCTTAACTAATTAATGTAATTAAGATTACTAATCAGGGGTGATTTGGGTATTGTGAAAATATTATGGATAAGGGGTTTTTGAGTTTTACTTCATAGTGTCCCTATTTCGTCTTATTATTGGAGCCCCTCTATTGATATGGGAGCCCCTATATCATCCTTCTTACTATAAACTCATCATCAAGATGGTTTTATATTCCTATCCCAAAATATAAGATTTATAAATAAAAATGATAATTTTTATATTAAATTTATAGTATCACATATTGATTTAGACTAAACTAACCTTCTGTTATGTATAACTAAAAAATAAAAAAAATCATTGATTCACGGTTAATGAATTGTGGGCATTATTTGTGGGAGGTAGTTATTGGAGAAAATAAATTTAAAATGTTGTTTTGGTCTTGGTAGGAATGGATCTTAGAACCAAGAAGTCACTAAGGTACACTAACTCGTTTTTACTTTTGTGAATGAACCTTTAGTCACATATTGGAGAAACTAAAGATGATTCCTCTCCTTATTACCTAGAAAGTTGCATCTAAGGGAATGACCTTCGGGGTTTAGACACTTTTGTGGTTGGAGGAGGACTAAGGCTATGGGCTACTTGGTGCAACCATACTTTTCGCACCGAAGCACGCACGTCGTCCGGTCGGGCTCGGGCTCAGGTGCGGATGCACTTGCGCTTGCGCTTGCGGCTTATGGACTTGTGGACTTGTGGGTGCGGGCGTGGCTGCGGGCCAACCAAGACTTACCTTTTTGAACATAATATTTTTCATTAAAAGAATTTGAGACTAAATTAAATTTTGTTTTAAATATGGGAGGCGTCTGACCCCGCGAGATTTAAGCTGAATTAAAGTGAGAATAAATTGATCGTTTTAATTCCGTTTTAAAATTTATTTCCGTGCTTCATGCACAATTTTGATTCTCATTCAATTTCCATTAAAACTATTCTCTTCCTTTGTCTATAAAAGAAAAATGAATTCTTCATTTCAACTTACTCCAGAAGCAGCTATTATCCTGTCTTCTTTTCCCCTCTTCTTGCTTTGTTTTGCGCATTGCTTGTTTATTTCCCTTCCATCTAAATTGTTGTTGAGTTCGTTTGAGGGTGACTAGTATTGTGCTTATACTAGTCATAACGGGCAGTTCTATCCTAGACACATCTCCGTTGTGGAGGTATAACATCTCTCATTTTGAAGAGTACCCGCGAACTATTGTGTTAAGGACAATTTGCTGAGCAGGTGGCTCTGTCCATTGTTTGTGTATAAATCAGAGATTTCATTAACCTTAACAACTTCTTGTGTTTAGTGATTTCTATTGTTCCATATCCAACAATCTTAACAATATCTACTTCTTCTGTAACAATGGGTAAAAATGACGTGGACATACCAGAAAAATTCAGTGGCAAAGATTTCAAAAGATGGCAATCCAAGATGTTGTTCTTTATGAGTTTTCACATGTTAAATGAATTAGTTATGAAATCCTTTGATGAGAGTTTAAATGATGCTGGAAATGAAAGGGAGTTGGAAAGTTGAGGTAGATAGAACTATATGGCCAAAAATCATATTCTGAACCTTTTAGAAGATGCACTTTATGATTTCTATAATGCAAAAGATAACTTTTCTGCTTATGATTTATGGGCTGCTTTAGAAGCGAAATACCAAGCTGAAACTGCTGGTAGCAAGAAATTTTTGGTAGCTAGGTTCCTGGAATACAAAATGTCAAATGACAAATTTGTGGTTGATCAATTCCTTGAACTTCAGCATATTATCAATGAAATTCTTGTTGAAGGTATGGTGATAAATGAAATGTTTCAAGTGTCTACTGTGATTGAGAAATTACCTTCTTCCTGGTCTGAATACAAACGAAGATTGAGACATGAAACTGGTGTAGTCAATATAGCTGAATTGGGTAAGAAGATTCAAGTGGAAGAATTGTTGTGCTCCAAAGACAAGAACGTATCTTCCGCAAGGGACATGCCCAACAAGGCTCATGTAATTGAACATAAGTCTTCCAATATTGAAAAGGGCGACAGCAGCAAGCGCAACCCTAAGTCTGGTCATCACAAGAAAGGTACGTTTCAGAAACCTAAATCTGGCATTGGTAAAATTAAAGGTGCCTGTTATGTTTGCGGAATTCCTGGCCATATGGCAATGCGCTGTAGAAAACGTAAGGACTTTAATAAGAAAAACAGTGCTAATTTGGTTGAAAACAACAAGAACGAGTTTTCTGGCATGGTGTCTGAAGTCAATTTGGTAACTAATGTGAGAGACTAGTGGGTAGACTCTAGTGATACCAAGCATGTCTGTGGAAACAAAGATATGTTCACCTCCTATCAGAAGGTAGGGGAAGGGGAGAAACTCTACATGAGTAACTCGTCCGCAGCACAGGTTGCGGGATAAGACAAAGTTGGGCTAAAGCTCACTTCTGGCAAAACTCTCACATTGAATGAAGTTCTTCATGTTCCGGTCATTTGAAAAAATCTCGTATCTTGTGGTGTTTTAGATGATAATGGTTTTAAAGTTGTTTTTGAATCTGGGAAAGTTATTGTCACTAAGGGTAAGGGTTATGTAGGAAAGGGTTATAAGACTGAGGGTCTCTACAAACTAAATATAATTTCTATTGAAATGAATAAAATTGATTCTTCTGATTATGTTTGTGTGTCATTGAATGTTTGGCATAGTAGACTTGGACATGTAAACTATAAGTCAGTGAATAAACTGGCTAGCATATGCTACATACCCAAATTTAGTTTGGATAATGAACATAAATGTGAAATATGCGTAGAATCAAAATATGCTAAAAAAACCTTATAAGAAGAATATTCATAGAAATTCTAAACCCTTAGAATTAATTCATTCAGACCTAGTTGACATGAAATCAGTTCAAACTAGAGGTGGTAAGAAATGGTTTGTCACTTTTATAGATGATTGTACGAGGTATTGTCACATATATTTACTTAAAGGTAAGGATGATGCCTTAGAAGCCTTTAAGATGTATAAACTAGAAGTTGAAAACCAAATGAGTACTACCATCAAAAATGTTAGGTCTGACCGTGGTGGTGAGTATGTAATTCCTATAGGAGATTTTTCATGTGGGGAATTGTTGGAGAAAATGAATTTAAAATGTTGTTTTGGTCTTGGTAGGAATGTATCTTAGGACCAAGAAGTCACTAAGGTACACTAGCTCATTTTCACTTTTGTGAATGAACCTTTATTCCCACATTGGAGAAACTAAAGATGATTCCTCTCCTTATTACCTAGAAAGTTGCATCTAAGGGAATGACCTTCGGGGTTTAGACACTTTTGTGGTTGGGGGAGGACTAAGGCTATGGGCTAGTTGGTGCAACAATACTTTTGACACACGCGCGGTGCTTCGTACCGAAGCACGCACGTCGTACCGAAGCACGCACGTCGTCCGGTCAGGTCGGGCTCGGGTGCTGGTGTGCTTGCGCTTGCGGTTGCGTTTTGCGGACTTGTGGCTTGCGGACTTGTGTACTTGCAGACTTGCGGCTGTGGCTGCGGGTGTGGGTGTGATTGTGGCTACGGCTGCGGGCATGAGTGTGGTTACAGGTGCGGGCGTGGCTGCGGCTGCGGGCCAACCAAGACTTACCTTTTTGAACATAATATTTTTCATTAAAAGAATTTAAGACTAAATTAAATTTTGTTTTAAATATGGGGGGCGTCTGACCCCGCGAGATTTAAGCTGAATTAAAGTGAGAATAAATTGATCGTTTTAATTCCGTTTTAAAATTTATTTCCGTGCTTCATGCACAATTTTGCTTCTTATTCAATTGCCATTAAAATTATTCTCTTCCTTTGTCTATAAAAGAAAAACAAATTCTTCATTTCAACTTACTCAAGAAGCAGTTACTATCTTGTCTTCTTTTCCCCTCTTCTTGCTTTGTTTTGCGCACTGCTTGTTTATTTCCCTTCCATCTAAATTGTTGTTGAGTTCGTTTGAGGGTGACTAGTGTTGTGCTTATACTAGTCATAACAGGCAGTTCTATCCTAGACACATCTCCGTTGTGGGGGTATAACATCTCTCATTTTGAAGAGTACCCGCGAACTATTGTGTTAAGGACAATTTGCTGAGCAGATGGCTCTGTCCATTGTTTGTGTATAAATCAGAGATTTCATTAACCTTAACAACTTCTTCTGTTTAGTGTTGTCTATTGTTGCAGATCCAACAGTAGTTTCCCTTTTTCTTCTCTTTTTTATATTCTCAAATTTGTGTGGTTTACTCGGCATTTCCTATTCAAGTCTCTTGGTTAATTCCTCTCAAATAATCACAAGTTTGTTCTAAGACAAGTATACCACTTCAAATAGATATTAGAAGGTTATGTAAAACAGAACCATGTATGGCAAAACATTAACGACTGTATCTTGACAAATAGACCGGTGTAACATTAGGAACCAAAGATAGTAGGGTGCGTCATTGTTCATTGAGTTCCTTATCATCGTCTGTGCCAGGTTGCTTTTGCAATTATTATTACAAGTTGTGCTCTTTTTTTTCCCAACCTATAACTCAATCTGGCTAATGGTATGATGTCAATTACCTGTAACTGCAAACTGTGCTCAGGAGACAAACACCATTGCTTGGCTATAGACCCAATGCCAAAACTCATAACTTTACTGACTATTTAGTTGAACCGAAGAAGCCATCACGAAGGATAGTTGATAGGTTTTGAATGGCTACTCTATTTCGAAACAAAAATCCTAACAAGATTCTCTAGATGGGAGAATTCCGGTGAAGTTCTTTATTTTCACTTGTCTTTTAAGTGAAAAATTATTTTTTCACAATGTTTTGAATAAAAATTTCTCTTTGTTATGTTTTTGGCATGAAAAAAACTGTTTTCGCTTGTATTTCAGGTGATAAATTATTTATGCACCTATGTTTCACATGAAAATTCTTTTTTTCACCATTTAAATTTCCATTTGAATGAAAAGTGTTTTCGGCCATTTACTGACAAAAAAAATAAAAAATTATGTTTCCATCGTGTGTTCATCCATTTACTACAACAGAAAAAACAGTTTCACATGAAATAATTTGGATAATCGAGATTATCACCGGATCCGAGCAAGCCAAAACCTAAAAACAAAGGATGAAAGAAACAATACGTACCAATAATCACCGAAAATAACTATTAGAAAAGGTTAAATATTGAATGAGTGGCCGTGATATATTTATCTAACTTTATTTTAGGAATCTTCCAAAATTTAAATTAGATGAAATTTAGAAAAACACAACTAATCTCCTAATTAGATGGAAGGATATTTATGTTATGTAATAATACTAAACTTAATTATGGGTCATATAAAATTTGTATCTAAACGGTGGGTTTTTCATATATAAAAAAAAGGGGTATAAATAATTTTTCATAAAGACTTTTTTTCGTTGCTATTATTGTTTTATGTGTGGGATTCGAGAATATCAACGTGAACTTTGAAAGTTGTTGACTTTTGTTTGTTATCGGCTTATTACGTCCTTAGTTACTGCTATAAGTTCCACAACCCACGATCACTTGTTTCCGAAGCTTATTAATGATTTTTTATAGTATCTCCAACGGAATTTTTAAATCTAAAAAAATTGATGACATCAGGAATTTTAGAGATTCTTCACAAAAAAAAATCCTCTTCAATGGTGATTTTATAATTAAAATTTAATATGATTTGGCTAATTAAGTTTGGCTTTTAAAATTGTTTTATTGTGAATTGTACTAACAAAACTAAACCACTTGTATACATATTCAAACTCTGTTGGAGATTGTTTTTAAAACATAAATGTATATCTAAGATTTATGTGGACCAAATTAATAAAATTTGATTTGATTTTATCTCTATCTAGGATACATATACAAACACTGTTGGAGATGCTCTTAGACTTTATTATAAATATAACAACAAATTATTTGGAGAACACCACTATCAACAATGTTGAAAATTAACGCTTGAAATTAAAATCAGTAGTTGGTGATGTTTGGTGTTTCAAAATGCAGTAATTTTTGGTATGAATGTGGAGCTTTATAAGAGGGTCATATCACCAAAACAAATTAGCTCCACACTCATATCCTTTTGGATTTTATAAAAAATTAGCTCAAAATTTATAAGATAATGTGATAATAACCATGTCAATGGATCCTTGCCCGTTTTTAATTCACATATTATTTTATATTAGGGTGATTTTCGAAAATTGAGTTGATGTTTTCCACACTTAAAAGAAATACTATTCACCTTTCATGAGTAATTAAATTTCAGAAAGAATTACGGATATTTGTAGAATAAAAATAAGGATGAAAAAAAATATTTCTCTCATATAAGAAGGAAGGACAAGAATTAGCTATACCAGTCCATCCAACCCCAAAAACTATGAATCGAAGACCAAACGACTAAAGGGAGACCTTCTCACAACATAACCCTGCAAAAAACATATTACTAATTAACAAGGTAATATTCTTTTTTACTTTGTTGGTGGCACAACTGTGTTACTCCTAAAATACAATTAATTGGTTGAATAACCCCTAAATTTGTTTTTTTAATAAGACATGCAAAATTAGATAATGTTTTATCATCCAAAAATTTAAAAGATACTTTCATAAAATTCATATTTGGGTACTCTGTCTAAAGTGTTGTCTTTTAATACAACTGATTTTTATAAAGAGATACTAATATCCGCTTAAAGTATAGCCTATGCGGTAAACTTTATTTTTTATGCAACAGAGGATTATTGATACTGAGAAGTTAAGTATGAAGGGATGTTTTCCATATTCTTTAACACTTGATTACAAATAAAATCAGGGGCATATACCCCAACCAAAATTCAGAAATCTTGTATTCTCTATAATATTTTGTCGGCATAGTTGCTGATCTATTGCATTCTCCATTGATAGCAACTGCAACAATTGAAGAGTTTGTCTTTAAAATTATGTAAACCAGATGATGCAGTGAGATAGCCCAACAAACTGCTTCCAATACAACTGTACACTCAACCTCCTCAGCATTTAGATATCCATATATGTAGATACACCTTGAGTGTTGATGTGTGCCTGCAAAATTCCTAATGATTAGACCCGCTCCACAATTTTTAAGAGACAATTTATATGATGCATCACAACTTATAGAAAGGAAAAAGTCAGAAGGTGAAGTCCAAGTATCTCTTCTTGCATATATACCATTGTTAGATATCAAAGGCCTTTTTATCACAGAATAATAAGAGTTTTGAGTTTTCTTGATGGTGGTTATAGGATTTGGTTTTGTTCCTTCAAAAACTATTCTCTTCCATACTTCCTGAATAACACATGTAATATGAAGAATCCAAGCCTATTCAGCATTATTTTTGACTATCAACCCAACTTATGATCCAAGTTTTGGATGACGGTTGATTTTAAAGAGATCTTATGCCACCTGCTATTAAGACACTTCCAAATGAATAACTTCATTCTTGGAACCGTGTTAATATTTTAGAGCCTTTTCCAGATCTTAAAATCAATGTTGATGTGGTTGAGATTATTGATTTCCAGTTCCACTAGCTTACTGTAAGCTGATTTTACTGAGAACAAGCCATTGGCTCTAAAATTTTAATTTAAAAAAATTTTAGGTTTCAATTTTTAATTATTTTAGAATGATATATTCACGTAAGAATTTTAAGAATTGAACTAGATTTGTTCCCGTGCTACGCACTGAGCATAGTTGTTCGTATTTTTTTGAATGTGTTACTCTTGAAAATTGATAGTTGCTTCTGTATTTTAGTTATATCATCCAACCAAGCTCTTCTAATTTTATTATTAGGAATTCCACCATTCTCTCACGCTTTCATGTCCGTCTTTGAATATCACCACAATATTGAAGTTAATTTTACATGATATAGCTCTTTGGCAAGAGATAGAGTCATAGTTTCGACAAAGATTATCTCACGATTAATATTAGCCCGTGCAAATTAAAAACACATTTAAAATAAAACAAATAATAATGATGGAAATTGATAGTTGCACGTATCTTTTTGTTATATCCTCCGACCAAACCCCTTTTCTTCCTAATAAAATATTTGATAAAAATTGATAGTTGTCGTATACTGTAGCCCACACAACAATGGCATTAGCATAATTCCATCATTTTCCTAAAATTTTGTGTTTGTCTTTGAATATCACCACAGTATGAAGCTACTTCACCAATATAGTTCTTCGACAAGAAATAGAGTAATCCTGCAGAAAAGTGAAAAAATATTATTATTCACTTTTCACAAATAGATAGGTTTGAAAATTTCCTGTATAGGGGATCGAAATTAGTCGATTCTAATAAGCTTAATTAATAGTACGCATTAGGCAATGTCAACCCAATATAGTCTACTGCTATATGTTCTTAACATACTTGTATTTTCAGTTATGGAGATCACGAGAACAAATAAATTTTTTGGACTTATCGTATTTGGAGACTCCACAACTGATGCAGACAATTATTCAAGATAATCTAAAGTATTATATCTAATATAGATTTTTTTTCCTGGTATACAATATAAAACCATAGTCGTTTATTAAAGATGACTAAACATAAATCGTCGATCTAAGGTGTTGTCCACCCACTATAGGTGATGTTGGCCCAGTACAATTACGTATTGGGTGTAAAGAAAGTGTAATAAGTTATAAATATAACATCAAATGCAAAAGGGAGTTTCTTTTACCTAGAATATTTGCACCAATCAAACTTTCCCACGTGTTCTCACCAAAATTATCGAATCACAAAAAGACTATTGGCAATAAAAGCCGAGGGTTCCATCACCGCTTAACGTGAAAGTTTTATTTATCTAGACTTTCAAGTGTTTAGATTCATATACTACTGGAGATGGTTTGTTAATCCTAAGGTCTTATATTTTCCATATATATATATATAAAACCTCCTTGATAAAGGTCTAATTAAAACCTCCATATATAATTTTTTTGAGTCCATTTATGCAAAATTCTCTAAAGAGTGTATATTTGATAAATTAATCTAATTGGTTTATTAGTTAATAGTTGGCCACATTACCATCCATGACTAATCATAGACGGAGCCATATAGGGTCCAGCGGGGACCCTTGTCCTCACTGAATTTTTGAAATGACAACTTTATACTTATAAAATCTAGAAGATTTTCAATTTATCCCCCTTCACTTTGAAATTTTTGTCGCAACTTAATTTACATACAATATTAATCATGGCTAATTTAGTTCTATTATGTTAATAAATATATAAAGAACAATACTTTCAAGTGTAACGTTTTCATTTCACCTTGAAAAATAGGCTACAATAGTTTTAAAAATAATCGTCTGAAAAATTTGTATGTTTAGCTTAGACGAAATTTTCACCATTAAAAATTATCTCCAATAACATAAAACTCTTGCTCCGTCCCTGGTCTCATCCCTCGTTACATAATTCCTAATATTAAATTAGTAATGGAGATTAAAATGTCATGTGCACATTTGTTAAAGAGTGTGCACAACATTGGACTCAGAATTTTTTACACCAGAACAAATCTTTTTCCGTTTTTTCTTTTGACAAAGCAAAGAAAAATTTCATCAAAAATAAAGAATTCACAAAGAAGTGACAACAAGATATAAGAGGAAAAGAAAAAAACCATCAATCTAGTTGTTTAAGACAGTATTCCAGTTACAAATAGTAGTAGATAACGATATGTCTTTAAATAAATCAGTATGCAGACACCAATTATGTAAGGAGCATTTCACAACAATGATAAGTTGTTTAAAATCCCTTGATGTGTTATTAAAGCTTCTGTCATTTATTTCCTTCCAAATGTTCCACCAGATAGCAAAAGGAATAAGGCTTCATAATTTCTTAGGTATCCTAGTGCTCTTCTTAGAACCCCATTCTCATAACAAAGATCTAAGATTATCTTGTTGCACCCATTTGACTCCAAAACTGTCTAGAAAGTAACCCCAAATCTTATTAATGTAAGTGCAATGAAGGAATAAATGATTATTAGTTTTTGTTGAAGTCTGAAACAGTAGGCAATTTGCATTTTGAACTTTTCCAGCTCGGAAGATAGAGTCTATTGTAGGAGCACCTTGAAAACATAAAGTCCACACTAGAAAAGAAACCTTAAATGGAATTTTTGGATTCCATAATTGCTTATGAGGAAATCTAAGGAAACCTTCTAGATAATTGTACATGTTAGCAACAATAAAGTTATTACCTCCATTCCAGATTATGGCATCCTCACCTTGTTAAATAACCTCAACTGGATCTCCAAGATTTTGAAGAAGTACAATTACCTCCCCCAATTTCGTTTCATTCAAATTCCTGCAAAACTTAAGATCCAAGATGCATCAGAAATCAAATCACCAATCATTGCCGTATTAGCCTTAGAGAGTTTATACAAATTAGAGAAAGCAAACTGAAGTGGTTGAACACCAATCCAAGTATCCTTCCAGAAACTTACACCTGCATAATTTTTAATTTGAAAAGAAGTACTTGCTGATATTAAATCCTTATAATTTAGAATCCCTGTCGAAGACTAGAGCCAACAGAGATATTAGAATAATTGGGGAAAAGAGCATCATTTGCACCACCAAATTTTTGTTGCATGATTTTTCTCCAAGAGCTGACTTCTCACTACCATACCTCCAGATTCATCTAGTATACAAAGATTATTTACTAACTTAAGCTTTTTGATACCTATACCACCTTTACTCTAGAAAAAGTTGATTTAGACCAAGTCACCCCACTCTTTTTCTTAATAGAAGCAGATGAACCCTGTAAAAAATTTCTTATTATCTTATCCAATTCCTTAATCATTGAAATAGGCATTTGAAACAAGTTAAGATAGTAAATAGGTAGACTGGACAAAACACTCCTTATCATAATCAATCTGCCTCATTTTGACAAGTAAGATCTTCTCCAAGCAGAAAGTTTATTTTGAAATTTCTGAATAACATCTTTCCAAACTGCATTAGCTTTAGATTTACTCCCTAAGGGGATGCCTAAATAGTTGATTGGAAACGAGGTGAGGGCACAACCAAATATATCAACACAAGCTTCTCCATTATGCTCATTACCTAAACCAACAATAGCACTCTTTCTAAAGTTTACTTTCAGACCAGATATAATCTCAAAGCTCAACAAAGTATTCTCCATATTAAGCACTTGTTCCACCCCGTCATCAAGAAACACAATCAAATCATCTGCAAACTGCAAATGAGTTATCATGGCACCGTTAGAAACAACTTTAAAACCAGAGAGAAGTCCATCCAGTAGCCTTTTTAATCAAGAGAGAAAGAAGTTCAGCAATAAGAATAAAAAGAAAAGGGGAGATATGGTCCCCCTGTCTTATACCTTTTTGGTTTTTGAACAAACCAGAAGCTTCGCCTTTAAGCACAACAACAAATCTAGGAGTAGAAATATACCACTTGATCCAACTTCTGAGTAAGGTTCCAAAACCAAATTTAGCCAAAGTCAAATCAATGCAGTTCCAGTTTATATTGTTGAAAGCCCTTTCAAAATCTACTTTAAAAACAATGCCATTTTTTCCTTACCTTTGTCTTGAGTCAATCAATTCTGAAGCAATAAGAATCCCATCATCAATCTGTACCATGCACAAACGTACCTTGAAATTCTGAAATAATTGAAGGAAGCACCACTTTCAATCTCTCTGCTAGAAGTTTGGAAATTATCTTATAGACACTACCAATTAAACTTATCGGACTAAAATTATTCAGAGAGACAGCACCGCTACAATTAGAAACTATAGTCATATTTGTACAATTTAATCTCCAATTCAAAGAACTAACAGACTCAAATTCTTTTACAACCTTCATCAAATCAAATTTAATAGCATCCCAAGCAGTTTTGAAAAACTCCATTGAAAATCCATCATGTCCTGGGGGTTTGTTCGAACCAAAATTCCAAACAACTTCTTTTACCTCTTCTTCAGAAAAAGGTTTCTCAGAAGCAATAACATCCAAAGTAGAAATAGAAGAAGTATTTAACTGATCAAAAGAAGGTCTAGTCACATGATGCTCAGTAAACAAATTAGAATAAAATTCCACAGTTTCTTCATAAATCTTGTTTTTATCATAACACATATTATCATCTATCTTCAGACAATGAATCATGTTAATTTTATATTTAAAAGAGGCTAGCTGGTGCAGAAATCTTGAATTCTTCTCACCATATTTGGCCCAATTTTCTTTGGATCTTTGACTCAATTTTCTAGCTTAATTTATAGAAGTACTAGCATGCTCAGTTTTAGCTACTTCTCTAGCAATAATTACAGCTTCTGAAAGTTGAGCATATTCCTCAAGACTGTCAAGCATATCAATTTTTTGATCTCAAGAGAATCTAATTTAGACTGCAAACAACCAAAAGTTATTTTCTGCCACTCCTTAATGAAATATTTTAAGCCTTGTAATTTCTTAGCAAAGACATAACTAGACTTACCAGAAAAAGAAAACATATTCCACCACATTTGCAAATTAGGTAGGAAATCAGGATGAGATAAAATAAAGTTATTTATCCTAAAAGGAACTCTAAAATTCTCACATGAATTACAACAAAACATAACTGGAGCATGATCAGAAATTAGCCTCTTCAGTCATTAGTCTAAGTGAATCTACTTCCTTCCATTGGAAGGTCTTGTAGAGAGAATTTGTTTACAAACTTTTTGAAAGAATTCATGTTTACATTACTGCCTCCAGGAAAATTTCTTACATCTGAGTTTAAAGTTGCATTGACATCTCCACCAATCAACCAAGGATCATCAAATAAGATTCTGATATCTTTCAGTTCTTGCCAACATTGATGATAGTAACCTGAATTAGAAGCACCATAAACCGTAGTGTATAACCATTCAAAATTATATGCCACATTTCTGAATTTTATAGATACAGAAAAAGTACCAATTAAATATCTAGCATAACCAGAACCCCCTCTTTCTACATAACGATTATACCTCCTGAAGCACCAATTGAAGGAAGAAAAATGTAATTACATCTATTACTGCCCTATAACGATCTAACTAGGGCATCATCTACAATTTCTCTTTTAGATTCCTGAATAGCGCAGATAGTAACATTATTTCTTAAAATTGCATTTCTAACAGCAATTACCTTAGGGACTTGACCAAAACCCCTAATATTTTATCTCATAATTTTATGCTCTGTTAACAAACCTCGTTAGCCCAAGAAGGAGAATTAACTAAATTCAAACAATCCTGGTGAGTAAGGTTACAATTTGAAACATCCAATGGTAAATTTGATTCAGGATTATTAACCTCAATATCAGAATCCTGGTCCCCCGTCCCATCATCATCTTCGGTTGGTGGAATTTTCATATTACTGCCCAGTTTTATATTACTTTCAAGTATAGATCTACAAACAAGTGTCGTACTTGGATGCTCCACCGTAATACCCAACTTTTTATTAAAAGCAATATGGTAATCAACTTGAGTTTCAATCTCATCAATATCATAGATTGAATTATCGATTTGCTGCAACGGATTCTGTGAAATAGAACCATTAATTGAAAATGATCTGATGAAAGATATGGAAGAAGTGTCCACCGTATTAGAATAAGATACATGTTAAGGTTTACTAAAACAAGAAATATTTGCATTGGAAACAAGTTTTGTTTGTTTTATTGCATTGAAACAGTAATTCTTTGTATTGGAAACAACATTTATTGTTTTCAACGTAAGAAAAAATATTTTCTAATAGAATAAGACAAAAAAAATATATTTTCCAACATAAATAATTGGTATTTTAATGAACCTTAACATGTATACGAAGATAGACGTCAACAAAAGCCTTCCTGGGACATGGTCTTACCAAAGTTGGTAATGCCTCCCCAGAGTCCGGTCTAGGCTCTTCTTTGTTGGCAGACCTTGTGGGACCCAGGCAGCGTGTACAATATTTCCATGAGTACTTTCTATCCAAATTATATGCCTTGTTCTCGGTCGGATATAAACAGATAAGCGGGAAGCGAAATGAAGTGAACCAAATCCAATCCCATTCTCTATCTCTATCTCTCTCTAAAATGGTGACTACTGCTGCTGCAACAACTCCAGTCTCTTACATGATCACGTCATCGACTGCTTCAAATTCTTCTTCCTCCTCAAGATCTCATAATCATACCCCATCATTTAAACTCCCTACTTTCCTCACCATTATCATTACTAGAACCTCAACTTTCATTAATCTCCAATGGTTCTCTCACTAACTCTTCTTCTACCACATCACTCTCTGCAAGCACTAGAAATGGCAATGATAATCGAGATGTGGGTACGGAAAGAAGACGAAGAGAATTCATGGCTCGAAGAGAATTCATGGCTGCAATGGGTCTGATTTCGGTAAATATTAACCTATGGATGAATCAAAAATCAATTTCAGATGCCCGGGAAATTGAAGTGGGATCTTTTCTTCCTCCATTCCATCAGACCCTTCCTTTGTCGTTTTCAAAGCTTCATCCAAGGACACTCCTGCTCTTCGTGCAGGTATGTACGCCACTTAAAATTTTGTCTCTGCCTTTTCTCCTAATTTTTTTAGAAAGCCTAATTTTCATCTGCAACTCTCTTCAGCTCTATTCTTACAATTGCTCAAGGTTTTACATCTTTGCAGGAAACGTTCAACCATATAACTTTATCATTCCACCAAGTTGGAGACAGACCCGTGTTGCAAACATATTGTCTGGAAATTACTGTCAACCAAAATCTGCAGAGCCTTGGGTGGAAGTAAAGTTTGAAAATGAAAAGCAAGGCAAAATTCAGGTTGTGGCATCTCCATTGATACGATTAACAAACAAACTTACTGCAACGATCGAAGAAATCGGCACCCCAGAGAAACTTATTGCTTCATTAGGCCTTTTTGTCACTGGAAATACATTAGACTCCGATGAAATCGTAGAAACCAGTATCGAGAAACAGGGTGATCAAACGGTGAATACTTCTACCTTTTGATCTTTATAACTGCCTGCACCACTCTAATCTAACCCAGTGAGGAATTGGTTATGAAATCGACGTTGTTTTTTATTTGGCATGCAGTATAACAAATATGTGATGGAGACTCCGTTTGCACTGACCGGTACACATAATCTCGCCAAGGCGACTGCCAAAGGAAATACAGTCATCTTGTTTGTGGTGAGTGCAAGTGATAAGCAGTGGCAGGCATCTCAGAAGACTCTTAAAGCCATACTTTATTCATTTGAAGTGTAATTTCCTATTTCCTCACTTGTACCAGAGGATTAAAGAAATCAGATTCATTGTTTGCTCATAAACTACATAAGATGTATCTTCAAACTTAAAGCTGAAATTTTGAATTTCAGGGTTCAGTTGTTGTAAAGATTATTTCATGAAACCAACCAACTGATTCTGATGTTTATCCAAAAGAGGAGAGAAATAACTAGTTCTCTAGTCCCAAGTTCATTTTTTTTTCTTTTCAGAAAAAGTTTGTTAAAAATATCTCCTTCTCCCAAAAAAAATAGATGCATGGAAGAAAATTAAACAGAGGCGAAAAGAAAAAGAAACAAAGACTATATGTATTGTCTTTAAAGTTAATATCTAATAATTATGTCTTATTTAAGAGGTTACAAGATGTGGTCCAGAACCTTTCAAAGGAAGAACACATGAATAGGTAACATACTTGACACTATCCAGTAGCACAACAACAAATATCCTTGAAAGTGACTTAGGTCTCATCATCCCATCTACACCCTCACTACCATCACCACCCTCTCTAGGATCAACCAGCACTGAAACAATCATTGATCTATTATTAACTTGGAACTTGTCATCCTGTGCTGGTCCTCCCTCTTGTTGAGTTCCATTCACAACAGGAACAGGGAGACGATTCAGAATCCTTCGATTTCTTGTCCCGCTGAGATGAGAAGTATCTGTCCCATTTTCCACGGAAGTAATATTGACTATTGATGCAGCTGGAATAATACCCCCTGGTTTCGAGACGTCAAACTGAAACACTTCAGTGCACATGCCAGAGCTTAAAACTGGTCCTGCACAGAGTAGGGATGTCAGATTTAAACTAATCCAGCTTTCAATCGTATGTAGGATTCAAATAAATATTTCCGCAAGAGTCCTACGCAATAAAACCAGTTGAACCGACACAACAACAATTTTTCTCAGAGTTATACACAGCATACTTAACGAAATCACCCAACTCATAAAGGAACAATTTCATTATTTTAGTAAAGCGCAAACCTATCTTCCCACAAGTAGACTGATTAATTCCTCAGTATAAAAAAGCATCAGAGTTACAGCTTCAACAAACAGCTCAGGCAGTTCGGACTCAGAAAATTTAACAGCCAATATAGCTTGATGCAGATTGAGCTGAAAATTAAGTGGGTTATTACACTTAAACATTTCACCCGACTCATAAAGAGTGACCTCTGTCTCTCTAAGGTGGATTCCTATCTTCCCACAGATGGTCTGCTTCAGTCCTAAGTATAAAAAAGCATCCCAAATGCAGCTTCAACTAACAGAGTAGGGACTTAGAATTCAGAAGATTCTAACTGCCCGCTCAGCTGTTCGTGCGAACACCAAGATGGACAATTATGTGGGTTGTTACACCTAATCTCAAAAGTACCTGTAACCTAAGGAATACATGAGATACAAAGGAAAATATTATGGAAGGGAAGCTAGACAGTGATAAGTTTACATGATTTCAATTATGCTTCACGGTTACTAAGACATAATAACAGAACAAACAAAGGATGGCCATGATATTAAACTGCAAACGTGTCTTGTTCTGCAATTGGTAGAGCCCCATTACTTAAATACACTACCCCAGTAAGTACAACTTGGGACCCGTGAATATGCATAACAATAACCTCAAAAATCAATATCATCTAAATAAGCAGACTATCACCCAATATGGTGTGCTAAAAAAGAACATCATAATAGCCCAATATTCTTTCTCATAGATAGGAGAATTCCGTCTTTCAAGTAAATTATCTGGAAATGCCAAGTAATTTTTCTTCACACTCTTAACACTATAGTTCCATGACTCGGGTATCATTTCCTACATGATCCCTATAAATTCCATCCTCAAAGCCATGGAGGCAGTCTACCAGTATTACGTACCTAGTGGTACATAATAAATTTACTGAATCAATTGTTTTCTGGTGTTATGTCATCTATGGTTAAAACTAAAAATACTAACTTTCTATCTAACAATAGGCCTTCTTCCACCGATAGTTCCACTAAACTATAAGGTTTCTACTGCTCTTATCTCATATAGAATATAGAATGGAGAATTTTTAATGACAAAAAGTATATATGAAAATTTATGATAATTACCTGCAAGGCCTTCGCGGAACCATTTCTGCAGTGACCTGTCAGCTGCAGTTGTCCTCGAACTATCCTTGTAACTATCGGTGGAACCCGAACTGAGTGCCCTCTGTCTTTCAGCTGCACTCCTGTACACGGTTCTGTGCCTCTCAACATTTTCTCCGCTCACCAGTGCAGGAACAAAATCACCAGGAATTGCTAAACCAGTCTCTTCACCTTTACTAGCTGAATAACTACTGCTCTTGTCAGTCTTTCCTTTAGATGCCTTAGCTCTTTCACTAGCCAAAACAGAGTGAATTATCAGGTTCCCATCAATCTTCACAAGCTTATCATTTCTTGGTACATATAATGAAGCAACAAGAGGCTCGCCACTTTCACTCTCTTTTCCTCTTCCATTTTGCTTAACTCCCTTACAGTTCATAGTTCTTGAATCACCTTCTCGGAAACCTGATTTCCCACCACACAAGCCTACTACTACATCATGCTCCGACCCATTTCCGTTAACAGTTAAGACTCTTCCTCTGGGCCAATTAGCTGAACCACCATTCTTGAAACCTAATCCACTATTACCTATCTCTTTATTTTCCCTGACGGAAGGAACTAACACTCCAAAAAGAAACATGAAAAACAATAAACCCAAAAAACTAACGCTTGCAACTTTCTTAGTTTTACTCTCGTTTTTCTTCTTATTCTCAGATTTTTTAGCTTTGGTTGTTGACGCAGGTTGTTGCTGTTTCAATCTAGGGATTGGAACTAAAGGAACTTGAGATCCTTGTGTTCTCATTGGATAAGGAGGACATGGCATCCATGGATAAGGCATATGAGCCATGTGAGGAGGTGGATACATTCCAGGAGGAGGTGCACAAACCCCTCCACTTAATTGTTGACGTAAAGTCGCATTCTCAGCCATGAAATAAGAAACTCTACCATTCAAGTAAGCAATCGTAGAATGCATTGATCTTACCTTATCTTCAAGTTCTTCAATATAATTTTTCTTTCTCTGTCTAGAAAGTTGAGCACTTTCTCTGTTCCTCATCAACCTAGCTTTCTTTTTATCGTCATCATCTACAACATCAGTATATTGAGATTTCATACTTTCAGATGCAATATTAGATTTCCTAACCTTATTGTTTCTAGGTGTAGGGTTTTCATCTTCTGTTATTTTCTTCCTCTTTGATAAGCCCTCTTTTCCTTCTACCTCTAACTTAATTTTCTGATCAACATCGACCACGACAGCTGGGTTTGATACCACGGGAAGAACAGATGATGAAGCAGAATTACCTCCAGAATCAGCAGGCGAAGGAGAATTCAAAAACCCAGAAACACCTGATCCACAACCACCAGAATCCTGAGAAGATACGACTCGTCCATTATAATCCCGATCACAACTTCTTGATTCAGGAGACATAGAATTCATAACCCCACCATCCGAATTTGGGCCATTTCCAGAACCCGTAACCGTGGAAGATAAAACATCAGATCCATCACCACCAAAAAACCCTAATTCTCCATCTTCTCCATTTTCGGATGGAAAATTAATATCATCGAAAGTGAAATCGAAAGTACCGTCTTCATCAAAACCTAACTCATTCAATAAACCTTCAGGTACAGTGAGATCATCATCGTTTAAATAAGCAGTATCAATAGGTGGAAATTGAAAGGGGTCAAACTCAGTGGATAAATCATTAAGGTTATCTTCAAGGGAAGATGAGGAGCCATACTGAATCGGCTCTAAAATTTCCATATTCGCCATTTTCAGGGTCTGTTTTTTCTCATGGAGAAGAAAATTAGGTCAATGAAATCAATCGAACCAGGGTTGGGTTTAAGGGGAAAGAAAAAAGAAAACCCTTTGAAGACTTTTCCCTTAAAACAGTATTATTACCCGGTTAACTTGTCCACTCTCGAAACTTCCTTCCTTTTTCCTTTATTTTTTTTTTTCCTTTGTTTTTTTAATCACAGTAAGGTATCGTCGTTTTAATTTGACTTCTACGTTACGCGAAGCCAGAAATACGCACTTTCTTAGATAAGAGATCAGGAGTAGTTTTAGCGTATGGGGTCGAGGTGTGTGTATGTCTGTGAGCCTGTGAATTGGCACGCTGATTCGTGGTGCTGTAAGGAGTACAATTTACACTTTGTAATCTTAAGTCAGTGTCATGGAATCGGTCAAGTCGCTGGGACCTGGAGTCTTACTGATAGGCCCACCTTATAGGAATCTTATAAGTTCCAACACGTTGCCTGTGGCAGCAACGAACCACAAATTTATGTTTAGGGGACTATAAAATATTTCTTTTATGGATACTTTTTTTCTAATATACGAAAACAGAAAAACTGAGACAGTTACTTAATAACAGAGTTTATATTTATTAAAAAAAATAAAAATAAAAATAAAAATAATATAATTTGGAACTGCAGAGCTAAAAATAGTCTAATATAAAATCATAAAGTTTTCATGCATGAAGTTGATATGTCAAGTGGTGCTTACCGACCGGAGGGTTTGAGACAAATACATCGAATTTGGACCCTTCCAACTTAAGTTTCCTAGAGTGTTGTTGTTGGCAACTAAGTTTGCTAATATAAACGCCATAAAATTTTGATTCTGTAAAATTTTAAGAAGATTACTCATCACAAAAGTAATTTCTTCAAAATATTCATCATTCATTTGATGGAACCCTAGGTTAATCTGCTTTGAACTTCCTTCTAGTAGACTTCCTTTATTTCCTCCAGAGTTACATCATCTTCAACATGAAATTCTATGTTAGATATATGTAACTCCTTGGCCCATCCGATTGCTAGTTCAAGTCCTTTTTCTAGCACGGTTTCTGCTACACCCAAAGTTTGTAAAACTCCATGTTCCCACACAGTTTCCTGAGAATGACATAGCAATGAGAAAAAAATTAGTACAAGGGATAGAAATAAGATTAGCATTGCTTTCCATGTTAGATAAAAGATCCATGGAGCCATGCCAATGGTTATGCCAAATTTCTCCTTATGATATTTGGTGATCCTTTCCATGGTATCCTGATTATTCCTTTGGTAATAGAGATTGTTGAGGATATGACTTTGATTATGCATGACTCTGTCAAATGAACATATGTGTTGTCTGATGTTGTTAGCAGTAGTCTCAACAGATGGGTGATTTTCCTGAACACTAAATCACATCTGGCTTTCTAGATGAACCATCAAGTAGTGGCATAGACCGGGACCCAGCTTCTGAAGGGATTCATTTGGATTAACCATGAGTTGAGCCATTCATGAAACAAACTAACCCCTCCAAATATATGATGATTCTCACCAAAAAGCTGAGACCAAACAGAGGAAGCATAAGGACAGAACAACGTATTGGATATGTCTTCAGCAATACTTTTACACAGATTGAATATGCGAACAACGATGTTGAGGATGCTTGAAGTTTTGGAATTGGCGGGGAGGATACCATGAGCGTATTTCCATATGAACATTTGGATGGACGGAAAAGTATCAAGCTTCCAGATATCTTTTTAGGCATATTAGAGTATCATTTTTATATTTATCTTGAATTTTCTTGTTGTACAGAGATTTAATAGTGAACTCTCATTTTTCATTCAAGCTCCACATGATTGTATCTTGTATCCTCTTCCTGAATATTGAAGGGAGTTGCATAGATAGTTGTCTGATCCTCTGGAGAGAACCAAAGCGACAGAATGTCAGAGTCCCACTCTCCCACGTTGTTGAGCAGTTAATTAACTGATATCAAATTAGGAGGACAGTACATGGGTCTGTCAAAAGTAGTATCCTTGTCGAAAATCCATTTATCCCCCATATATGAATTTTATGACCACGTCCCACTTTCCATTTGTGGTAGTTTTGAATATTTTCCACCTATTATATAATACCTTTCCAGATCCATAAATCAGTTTTATTAGGCTGAGTGTTTATTATGATGATTTCCTGACCTTCAAATGTTTAGCTTTCATAATAGATGATAATAATGAATCAGGTTCCATAATGAGTCTTTGTCCTATTTTAGTGATCATGGTATTGTTGAAGAATTCCATGTTTCGAAAACATAGACCTCCCCTATTTTGGTTTACAAACAGAATCCCAAGCAATGTGGTATAGCCCTTTGGGTTTCTCAGGGTCCTTGCTCCAGAAGAAATCTCTTTGAATTTTGTTCAGATCTTTGTAGGTATTCTTAGGCAGTTTAGGACAATTCATCTGGAAGGTTCTTGAAGTAGAAGTTATAATACCCCGATTCAGCAAGTAGGGTTCGCCGAATGGAATATAGGTAACGGTTTGTCCTTTCCTAACGCCATGGACTTTTCAGTATAATTGAATTCAGAATTGGCAAAAAGCTCTACAGTTATGCGTGCTCCGGCAAGAGTAATCTAGAAATGGGTGACCTCCTGGGAAGTTGTTGTTGCATGACCGCAGCGGTGCCCGTAGAAAACTCCATACTACCGGATAACCGCAGTGGCTAAGTGGGGATAGTATCGGTGAAGGGTCGGTTCATTACAAATGGTATCAGAGTCGATGACGGGTCACTTGTCGAGGGTGAGAGAGTACGTTGGACGAGGTGTTCCAGGTGTTGGTCTCATGAGTGGCAAGGAACTTTCAAAATATGGGATTGTATATTCCGGAGCCGATGACGGCTCCAATTTAAGGTGGTGGTATTGTAATACCCCGATTCAGTAGGTAAGGTTCGACGAATGGAATATAGGTAATGGTTTGTCATTTCCTAACACCGAGGCCTTTTCGGCAAAGTTGGCTTAAGAGTTGGCAAAAAGCTATGCAGTTAAGCGCGCTCGGGCTTGAATAATACAGGGATGGGTGACCTTCCGGGAAGCTGCTGCTGGATGAACGCAGTTGTGCCCGTAGAAAATCCCACACTGCCGGATGTCCGCAGTGGCTAAGTGGGACAATATCGGTGGAGGGTCGAGTCATTACTAATATTGTACTACCCCAATTCGGCAGGTAGGGTTCTTCGAATGAAATACAAGTAATGGTTTATCTAAGCTCCCGTTCGGCATCAACTCGTAAACAAGGATAAGCTCCATTTTTGTCATACCACCAACCGATCAGTTGCAGCAAATTATGGTATCTCAGACGACTTATGATCTTGACTTCAGTTATGTATTTTTTTTTACCTTGACTAGATCCCCTCCAGAGATGGGTGACCTCCCATGAAGCTGTTGTTGCATGACCGCAGCGGTGCCCATAGAAAACCCCATACTGCCGGATGACCGCAGTGGCTAAGTGGATCAGTTAGCTGTTGGCTAAACTTGTGTTGGAGTCGGGTATTGGATAAAGAAAGTGGGGCGGTACGGTGAGTAGAAGTAGCTAGGATATACTTTTAGGTTTTGTTGCTTTTTCTTGGTTGGTGGAGAGTGAAAAGAAAGAAGAGGAGCCTAGTTGAGATTAGGAAGAAGGCTAGGAAGTAGGAGGTATCTAGACCTAGAGGGTGTAATTTTTTTGGTTGGAGGTTGACTCACGTGGGCGTGAGATTAGGAAGAAAGAGCTAGGTTTTCTTGTTTGGCTTTTAGGAGACCTAGGGAGTAGACTAGGTATTGTGGTAGGTAGGGAAATAAAAGAAGAAAGTGAGCACGTGGGAAAGAAGGAAGTGCTACCTATGACCTAGAATGTAAAAGAAAAAAGAGAGAAAGTGACGTGGGGAGGAGTAATTTTTAGAGTTTTATTTTTAGGTTCTCTTGGCAGGCGGAACTGGAGAGGCTAGGGAGAGAGGTAGGCTAGGAGGAAGAAGAAGCTAGGTTGTAGAGGGGTTTGGTGGAAAATGATTGGTGAGGGAAAGTAGGGAAGGTACGGAGGGAGGCGAATAGCTAGCGAAAGGGAAGACTGACAGAAATTGATCAGAAGCGTAGGAGAGAGAAGCGTGGGTTGGTGGTTGCTGTGTACACAAGAGAATAAGAAGACAACACCATTGGTTTACTGTGGTTTAATATTTCCCTTTCTATTTTACTCTTTAATTTCTTGATTATTTTTATGGGTTTTGAGAAACCCAACTCCATGTTCTAATTGATTTGTAGCTAGGGTTTTATGTTGAAACCACTTAAAGTTTTAGATCAATTAAACTGATTTATTTGATACAAACTATTATGATTTGAATAGATCAATTTCATGATTTAAATTTATTGATTTAATGAAAAAATAGTTGTTGCTTTACCAGTTATGTACAATACAGTAACCTATGCGCAGAATTAATATGATAACAAATATGTTTGTCTACTTATTGGTATTTCATACTTGGGTTAAATCCTTAGATGGGGTATGCTTAGAAGAGCCAGATATTATTTGTGAACCTATAATTAGTTTCGTATTATTTCTTTCGCTAACGCAATTAGATGGTGTATGCATGAGACTTAGAGCTTTTGATGCGCCATGCTTAGGGCGTCCCAGTGACATTTGCGACTATAATACATATAATAGGTGATGTCGGTAGAACGAACAATAGATGAATATTCAGGAGTTATGTTTCACTTCAGTAATTAAATAGAAATAGTGGTGGATACTGAAAACCCTGGTTACTGTTTCTCCCATTTGATTTATTTTATTAGTTTAGTTTATTTTTCTTGTTTTAACTTTATTCCAAAATATCCAAAAATATTATTTCTGATTAGTTTAATTGAGATATTAATTGCAGTATTGTCCCCGCTCCCTGTGTGTTCAACTCGTACTTGTCGTTGTCTGCATTGTAGACATCGTGCGATTGTGGTTATTTAAGGTGGTGGTATTGTAATACCCCGATTCGGTAGGTAGGGTTCGCCGAATGGAATATAGGTAATGGTTTGTCCTTTCCTAACACCGAGGCTTTTTCAGCAAAATTGGCAAAAAAAACTCTACAGTTAAGCATGCTCGGGCGGAAGTAATCCAGGGATGGGTGACCTCCCGGGAAGCTGCTGCTAGATGACTGCTGCGATGCCCGTAGAAAATCCCACACTGTCGGATGACCGCACTGACTAAGTGGGGACGGTATTGGTGGAGAGTCGGGCCATTACTAATATTGTACTACCCCAATTCGGCAGGTAGGGTTCGCCGAATGAAATATAAGTAACGGTTTATCCTTTCTTAACACCGAGACCTTTACAACATAGTTGACTCCATATTTGGCAAAAAGCTTTACAGTTAAGCATGCTCGGATAGGAGTAATCTAGGGATGTGTGACCTCCTGGGAAGCTGTTGTTGGACAACTGAAGCGGTGTCCGTTGAAAACCACACACTACGGGATGGCCGGTGTAGCTAAGTGGGGACAATATCAGTGGAGGGTTCGGGTCATTACAAATGTATCAGAACTGACGAAAGATCGCCTTCCAAGGGTGAGAGAGTACGCTGGACGGGGTGCACCAGGTACTGGTCTCATGAGTGGCAGGGGACGTCGGAGATCTGGGCTTGTATATATTCTGGAGCCAAGGAAGACTCCAATTTAAGGTGGTGGTATTGTAATACCCCAATTCGGCAGGTAGGGTTCGTCGAATATAATATAAGTAATGGTTTGTCCTTTCCTAATACCGAGGCCTTTACAACACAGTTGGATCTAGAGTTGGCAAAAAGATTTGCAGTTAAGAGTGTTCGGGCGGGAGTAATCTAGGTATGGTGACCTCCTGGGAAGCTGCTGCTGGATAACCGCAGCGGTGCCCGTTAAAAAACCCACACTGTCGGACGACATGATTGGCTAAGTGGGGAGAATATCGGTGGAGGGTGGGGTCATTACAGAAGTAACACTAACTATAATTGTGGCTATGCCAACTGGTAACAGATATTTGTTTTTCCATCTAACTAATTTAAATTTGAGTTTATCAGTGCAAGGTTGTAAATCTTGAATTTTACTTTTCTTAGTAAAGAGGGGGGATCCCAGATACTTATCTTTAACATCAATCATTTGAACCCTCGTGAATAAGCTTATACCGTCAGCAATAAAACAAGTTATAGTTTTACTAAAAAAGATACCAAACTTTGATAAGTTTATCATTTTCCCATAAGTAAAGATGCATTGCATATTTTTACATTCCTTCATATTGGGTTTGCAGAAAACCATGCAATCATCGGCAAACAACAAATGAATACCATGAATGAGACTTAATTGTTCAGCATTTATGAGGCTCTTAGGAAAACCTTTCATGCAAAGAAGAAAAAGATTGGGAGAAATAGGCACCCCTTGTCTTAGACCTCTAGATGGATTGAAAAACTTGTCAGGAACTTCATTGACCAGCACAACTAGGTTCGTAGTAGAAATGCATTGATGAATAAGGTTGCACCATTTCTCAATAACCCTCATACTAGCCATTATGGCAAGAAAAAAGTTCCATTCAACCTATCAAAAGCCTTATTCCTGTCAATTTATATACCCGTAGCACCATTTTTTTCCTTTCTTACCTCTCATGGTGTTCATATAGTGGATGAGTTCATGTGCTATAATTATCAAAAATTTGTCTACCATGAATGAAAGAAGATTGAAAGGGAAAAATGAGTTTTGAGATAAGAGGTTTCAGTCTTCGGGAAATAAATTTGGATATGATTTTATAGGTGGTATTACACTTGAAAATAAATCGATACTAAGAAGGAGACGAGGGGGAGTCAATTTTAGGTATGAGGGAAATGAAGGTGGGGTTAATTTCTTTGAGGATAAAACCAGAGCTAAAGAAGTTTTGAACCATTTTAACAATGTCCTCCCCTACTACATTCCAGTTCGCTTGGAAGAAGTTGGGGGAACCCATTGGGACCTAGAGCTTTGTCACCTGCCATACTAAATAACACATTTTTTATTTCCATAGCATCAGGAGTAGCCATAAGGTTTTCATTTTCAGAGTCAGAGATGGTACTAGGAATGAGATTGAGGATGTCATAATTTAAGCAAATGGCATCATCAATAGTCATTTTCTCAAAGTGCTTAGTATAACATTATGAGACTTTCTTCATTTCAGGGATCCATTCCCCTTTTTCATTCTGGATGGAATAAATTTTAGTCCTCCTCATTCTTTTTTTAGTATAATCATGAAAAAAAATAGTATTATTATTTCTTAACCTTATGGATTGATCTTTACTTTTAGTCTTCCAGAATCTTTCCTGAATGTTATACCAATGCCTAACAATATTTTTAGCTTTCTTAATAGCAGCACCTCTATGGATATAAAAATTGTTTTTGGTGATCCAATCAAGTTGTTTCAAACTTTCTTCAAGGTTAGACTTGATATTACCATAAACAACTTTGTTCCAAAAGCTTACTCTGATTTTGACATCTTTAAGCTTCTTAGAAATAATAAAAGCAGAAGAACCAGGATGATCTAGATTCCAACAATCAACTATAATATCCTTACAATCTTGATGATCTAACCAAGGCCCAAAAATTTTTAATGGGATTTGACCAGGATTCCAATAGGGATTGGAGTCCAACAAGATTGGGTTATGGTCAGAGAAAATAACAAAAAGGTTAAAAATAGTAGAGTTATGAAATATGATAAGCCAATTTTCATAGGCAAGACCTCAATTAAGTCTCTGCTCGGTAAGGATATTTCCATCTTTTACGTTGGTCCAAGTGAAAGGACAAGTATTATATCCCAAATAAGATTAAGATCCTTAATTTTCTATTAAAAATAAAAACTTCAGAGGAATCAATAGGGTGTCTGCCAAAAAAAATATGCTCATGAAGAACAACATTTAGGTCCCCCATAATGAGCTATGACAGGGCATTTTTAGCAACAATATTCTCTAACATTTTCCAAGAGCTTAAATTATCTTTAGTAGTGTAATAAGGGCTACAATAACAACCATTGAACAACCAAAGACTACCATTAGCAGAAGTTATGGTGGCACTTATGTGATTATTGGAGAAATTCAATGGAGACATGTAAGGTAGTTTTAAAAGCTAGCTCTCTCATGGATACTCAATTTTCGATGATTTCAAAGCGACAAAGATAAATACGGTGAGATACCAGAAGTGAGGAAAACGCAACACGCAACACACCATCTTTCCTTGAAGCACAACGCATTGAATCAAATTTGTTCACCTTATAGCCATTTCAAACAAAGTTGAACGGTGTTAAAACCTAGACAAATAAAGCTTCCATGTTGAACGGTGTTAAAACCTTGGCTTCCTATTGGCCGAAATAAGCCTTTTGTGATGCAACAATTTTGGTGAGGACACTTGATAAAGTTTGATTGATGCAAATATTCTAGATAAAAGAAATTCACTTTTATATTGGTTGTTATATTTATAAATTATTACACTTCCTTTACACCTCATATTTAATTGTACTAGGTCATCGTAATTTTTAGTGGGTGGAAAACACCTTAAATCGACCATCTACATTTAATCATATTTAATAAACGATTATGGTTAAATTTTATTTTTGATACCAGAAAAAAATACCAAATATATTTATATTTTTTATATTAGATCTAACTACTCCTAATTTCTCTTTAATAATTGTCTGCATCAACCGTAGAGTCTCTAAATACGATAAGTCCAAGAATTTTATTGTTCTCGTGATCTCCAGAACTATAAATACATATATGCTAAGACCACATAGTGGTATACCGTATAGGGTTGACATTGCCTAATGCTTATTATTTACCAAGCTTATGGTGTCATGATTCAAAGTAATTAGTAATTCCATGGGATTACAGATTATATGAATCATATAAATCCCTGATGCATTTGGAACTCAATAAAAAAAAATTGATATGTATAAATTTCATATTTAAATTCCCGTTTAGCATTCCGCAACGTTTAGATACTTTAAAAGTTAAGGCAAATTTTTATTTATATATAACTTTTTTTATCATCAATCAATCCAACATTAAGGGTAGTCGTAATTTTTTTTTTCCGAAAATAAATAAAATTATTTTTATCTTTTTACAAGATATATAAGATTATTTAATTTATTATTATTGTCATTATCATTTAAGAAGAATACTTTACAAAAGAAATATGACAAATAAAATTATTTTTATTTATTTTTAAAAAATAAAAGATAAATAATTAAATTAAATAAAAAACTGAAGATAAATAAATAATTTTTAATTTTTTATTATTATTATTTTATTTTGAAGATAAGTGAAATTATTTTTATTCTATATCATGGATTACGATGTCAAAGAGTTTTTATTTACCTAGTGCGACACTTTTAATGACAAAGAAATAATATATAGGCTAATAAGGGTAAAAAGAGGTGGGCATATGAATCCCTTTTCAACTCTCACAACAAATCTTAAGGGGGTCAAATTCAAAATGGAGGATTTGGTGGAATCATAAATCTCAAGGAAAACGTGAATCCAAGAGATTTGGGCAACCAAATAAGCCAAAGGAATCATAATTCCATGAAATCCCCAAGTCCAATGAATCCTGCCTTTAAAATTCCACAACCAAACACACCATCATTAAAAACGACTAATGTCGATTCCTTATATAGATAATTTCCAAAACAACCCAATTTGTGAAAAATAAAAAATAGTACTTATTTTCCACTTCTTTGCGGGATGACTCTATCTCTTGCCGAAAAACTATATTGGTGAAGTTAGCTTCATATTGTCGTCATAATCAAACACAAACATGGAATTTTAGGAAAATGATGGAATTATGCTAATGTCATTGTTATATGTGCTATAATACACAACAACTATCATTTATCATCAACATTTTATTATGAAGAAAAATGGCTTAGTTTGAGGGTGTAGAGGGTATAACAAAAAAGAATATGCAACTGTCAATTTTATCATCATTATTTGTTTCATTTTATATGTACTTTTTATTTGCACAAGCTGATATTAATCTTGAAACAATCTTTGTCGGATGATCCTATCTCTTGCTGAAGAACTACATTTGCATTGTGGTGATACTTGATAAGTGCATAATTTACATATTTTGAGTACTATTTTCTTACACTTATTTGCTAAATTTTGTGCAAATTTACCTTATATTATTATTATTATTATTATTGTATTTTATGTCTTTTATTAAGTTGCAACTCTAAAAGAAGTAGAAATAGAATGTTACAAGGGAAGATTTTCCAAAGACTCAGTGGAATTAATCTAAATTCAGGATTTATACCCACCATATCGAAAGGAACGAGAAAACGAAGCCAATGGCGAAAGAATGAAGTTATTCCGACTTCTTATGAAGGAGTTACGGGAAAAAAAAAGGAGTTAAGCTTGTCGGTTTCCCGGAACCAACAACTAGACAGTTTTATTAAATAGTGATAAAGGTGCATGTGTTTCGGATAAAGGCTGCCTAATTATTTGAATATTGTTAATGGCACCAGGCCATTTGCTAAGGGCTACCTTCACCTTCTTCATTAATTCATAACAGAGATACTAGAGCAATCTCAGGCTGATGGTGGTGTTCAAACTTCAAACTAAGAACACAAATTGTTAGGTTGAGCTCGATTTGGCTGTTAGAGAGGAGATTAAGGAAGTGAAAAAAGATTTGAGTTGTGGGTTTGGTAGGCTGTCAGCCAAGCAAAATTATTTCAAGTATTTTCACTTCACAATTATAAATAAGAGTACAGTAATAAGGCAAGTTCGATCCATAGGGAGATATAGGTTATCAAGTTATTTTGATTACTTATGTAAACATGGGGGTTTTGGTTGTAATTATAACTAAGTTATACTAAAACAAATAGGTTTAAACGAATATCAGGTATAAAGAGTACTGGTGAGAGAATTCATCTTCCATTTTCCAACATGTTATCAATTGAATCACACTCAATATACATTCACTCCCAATATCAATAACCCTAAAGCATCCTATCGCAGGCTTACTCCAAAAAAACTCATGTTATCATCAAAGGCGCAAGAGCCACTATTTGAATCCTTTTCAATGAATAACTTGGGGCAAGAGCCACTCAAGTTTAAACTAATAAAAGTAACGGTCTTTGTGAGTTGAGGTTATTCTAAGCAATCCGGCGCAAGAGCTACACGGATTTAACCTAGGTCACGATTCTACGCATAGTTGCATGTTAATATCCCGTCATTAAAAACTACGTTCTGCTACTTGTAGCAAGGATCTTTCGACAATTTCGGATCTCAAACCCTAGTTTAGCTGTAGATATCAATGCATGCTCATTTAATTCACGACTTAAACAAACAAGAGATCAATCATACATGGCGTTATAAACAGTAGAACATGAGCGATATTTAAGAGATTGTGAACATATGAAAATGAATACTTCAATTCATAAACAAGTTTCCAACTTAGGACTACATCTCTAACCAATAAGAAAGGTGTAGTTACGCATGGATTTCTCAAAATCCATGAAAATATAGAAGAAAGCAAATAAGCAAACCCTAAGAATCGTGATGATCAATTGAAACTCCAAGCCCTAGCTCCTTGTTCTCAAGTGTCTCTGTGTGTAGAGTGTAGTGTAAAAGATATTTCCCATCTCCTTTGAAGTGTCTCTTATATTGTATTTCAAATATAAAAGAACCCGTGCTCAAATCTCGATCAAAATAGGTTCCAAAAATATCAAACACGTGCATAGAATAGGGAAATCCGCAACAATCTGAGTCTGGTCGGCTAAGTCTAGATGACTCCAACACCTCCTAGTCGTCCATTCCCGAGCGACTATCATTCTTTTACTTCTGGATTTTAGTCGGACAAGACTGGCCGACTATACCTTTTCCTGGTCATCCAAGTCTGGACGACTGGCTTCTGCACTTCGATTTTTCACCCATGTCTTCTTCATACGAAGTCAGAATGACTTCATTCTTTCGCCTTGGGCTTCGTTTTCTCGTTCTCTCCGATAAGGTGACAAGAAATCCTGGATTTGAACAAGTTCTACTTCCTTTTGGATGATTCACCTAATAAAGAACATAAAATAGAAAAGTAACGATAATAAAAAGTAATTTGCATAAAAACTAGCAAATATATGTACGAAGATGATACTCAAAACATATAAATTATGCACTTATAAGGGTTCAACCAAGAGCATAAGAAGAAACAACGAGAGAACTAATGAGTCTGAATCTGTGTTGTTGACGTTGTTGGTTGGTTCGAGTTGATGGTAAGAGTCGATGTTAGTGTTTTTGGTTTCGAATGAGATTATTTTGAGTATGTGGTGGGACGGCGTTGCTGCCATTAGAATATATAAGTTGAAAATGTGATGATCTCGAGATATGGAGGAGGCTGTTGATGGACGTAAAGGTGGTGTTATGGCTGATAAGGGGTTGAATGCTTTGTTTGGCAGTAAACTCAAGTTAATGATGGATTGATTGATAGTTTAAAGCAGTTATTCGAGATGGGTTGTGTTTCAGTTGTTGCTATTAGAAAAAGTCAAGAAAACAGAGATTTAGAGGATCTGTAATGACGGGAATAATGTTTGCTGTGATTAGGGCTGCACAAAGGGCGGTACGACTCGGTTTTCTTCAAAACCGAGTACCTCCTAGTGGCCGGTTCCAGTTTTGATTACCTGTACCTGTACTTGTACATGTATGACCGGTATAGTTCCAGTCCGGTTCCAGTTTTTTACCTATTACAACTATCAATTAATCACAATTTCAGTTAACAGTAAATTATGCCATTCCATAGTTTCCCTGTATATTTGAACCCATACATTCATTCAATCATATAAATCATTTCAAACTCTAATTCAAACTCTATCAAAATCATTTAAAACTCTAATTCAAACTCACAACACATTCTATTTGTTTCTTGTTTGCCTTAAACACATAATCCCCACCTTAATTCTTCTAGACAATCTGCAGCACAACTCTTTAATTAACTGACTTTCACAGCAACATCTTGACCAAAAATCCATCCATAACACTTGTACCACCAGGTCCATCTCCTTATTCTTATGCATACCACCACCAGTTCATCCACCATCATCCCCAGCGTTATGATACCAAGATCCATAAACAACCAAGATCTAAACAAAAACACCAAAACAAATTAAAATAAGAACATAACAACAACCAAATCAAAACAATCTCTTAGGATGAAATCAAACCAAACACTGACAATAGAGAAGAAAAGAGACTGGGATTATTACCAGTGTACTACATAGTAATGGCCAATGGATAAAGAATTATCATTCTTTTCTGCCTCTTTCTCTCTCAGAGATTGAACCAGTGGAAGACTCTGCAAACACAAAAAAAAAAATCTTCAAAACCCTAACTCAAAACCAAAAACCAAATTCAGAAATCCAAGATTAAGAAATTGAAACCCTTAATTCATAAATCTAATATAATTAGTCAAACCCCCGGCTTCGTTGAAACCCTAATAAAAAAAATATTCAGCAATTAAAGATCAAGAAACGAAAACCTTTGATCTAGAAATCAAAACCCCTAATTCAACAACTCAACATCAAGAAATAAAAACCCTTTACCCAAAAAATTAAACTCCTAAATACAGAAATGAAGAACCCTAGATATAAAAATGAAAGATGAAGAAAAACATACCACAGTAGGATTGAATTCCATTAGATTCTGAAATTTCTTCATCTCAACATGAAGTTTCATCTGTTCTTTCCTTTAATCTATAATTTTCCTTCTTTCAGTTTTAACATCTCATCACGATCTTTCAAGATATCTTCAATTTTTTCCTTTTCAAGCTTTTAAAATAAATAAAGAAGAAGAAACATTGAAGAAGAAGGTGGTATTGGATGTGATAAATTGTTGGTGATGATTTGGTTCTGGTGGTGTCGCTGAAGAACAAAAGAAGTGAAGAAGAAGAAGAAGAAGAAGAAGAAGAAGAAGAACAATAAGAAGAAGAATGAAAGAATGAGAGTCTGTAACTGTGAGTGAGAGTGAGATGAGAGATCGAGAGAGTAAATAGGTTTACAAACCAAGCATCAACGACTATGATACATTTAAATCAAGGCATATAATTACATAAGTATTTCGGTCCGACCCAGGTACGGGAATATACTAGAACCGAGTACCTGTATCCCATATACACTGGTTCCTAATTTCATTCCCAGTACATGTACCCCCTAAGTCGGTTACGGTCCGGTTCCTTCCCAATTCCATCGGTTCCGGTCCGGTCCTTCGGTTCTAGTTGGTTCCTGTGCAGCCCTAGCTGTGATTCTAGTTTTATGGTTGTGATGAATAATAGTGGTAGCTGGAGGGTTCGAGTTTTAGAAGAAACTGGAAACATAATTGCCGAGGAATATGGAATCTGAGTTTGAAAACTCAGATATAATAAAAGGTCGCGCCAAAGAGTATTATCGAGACGTAAAAAGAAAAACTCAGAAGAAAAATACTTAGGCGGAGAGAAAGGCATCGAGAACCTGGAAGTTAAAACCAAAAGTCTTGAGCCATCGAGAGAAGTCGTACATAAATCATCGAGAAGGATTTTTTATTTTGCATGTCAGTTTCTATAAATGACAGGCCAATCTAAAAATAAAATTTAATTGGGTTGGGCTTTTTAAATCTATACATGACCAATGGTTATGTAAGCTGATTCTTACGGTTTTTGGCTAACTTTGGTGAGTTTGGCTACCTACTTCGACCAGGATTCGAGCACGGGTACGTCTATTTTTGGGATATCTATACAAGAGATAATTTCACTTCTATTGGAGATATCATATCATATTCTAAGAAGAGAGGAGAAGGACCTTTGGAGTTGGAGACTTTTCTACAACCTAGGGTTTGCTTTTATTTTTTTCTTTATTATTTTTCATGGATTTTAAGAAATCCCATTATGAGATAATTTAATCTCATTTGTTAGAGATGTAGTCCAAAGTCTAGAACATAAGTATTAATTAAAGTATTCATTCTTATTATTCATAATTTATTTAACGTCGCTTATGTTTTACTATTAATAATGTCATGTATGATTGAATGATTGCTTGTTTAAGTTGTGAATTAAATAATCATAAGTTCATATATATAGATAAAATAGGGTTTGAGATCCGGAATTGTCGAAAGACCATTGTTACAAGTAGCATAGCATAAATTCTAACGACGGGATGTTGCCATGCGATTATGTGTAGAAGTGTGACCTAGGTTAAATCTGAGTGGCTCTTGTGCCAAGTTATCTAGTGAGAAGGATTCAAAGAGTGGCTCTTGCGCCTTTGATGATAAAAGGAGTTTTGCCAGAGTAGACCTGCGATAGGATGCTTTAGTGTTATTGATATTGAGAAAAGTTGAATATTAAGTATGATTTAGTTGATAAAATGTTTGATGATGGAAGATAAACTCTCTAACCGGTATTTTCATTATATTGTTTCCAATCTTGAATTGTTTTCTGCTATTGTTTTAGTTTGAATTTATTTAAAATCATCTTAAATCCCCCCAGTTACATAAAAAATCAAAAGTTTCTTAACAACCCATATCTCCCTGTGGATCGAACTTGTTCTTATTACTATACTCTAATCTATATATGTGAAGTAAGAACTTGAAATAATTTTGCTTGGATGACAACCGTCCAATATTCAAAGGCGAATACAAAAGCTTAGGAAAATGATAAAATTATACTAATGTTGTTATGTGTGCTACAGTATAATTGAGGTGTCAAGCTCGTCAAAAATATATTCCTTAATTTTCTTACACTATTAAGTGCGAATTCACTTCTTTCGGATGATTTCACCTACTAAAAGATAAATAAACAAAAGCAAACATAATGCATAATAATTTACAAGAAACCTAGCAAATACTAGTATGAAATTGACACTCTAAATCTGTAAAACATGCACTTATAAAATTCTCCCATACTCAGCGTTTGCTAGTCCTTGAGCAAACTAAAAGGAAATAACCAAAAGTAAAATACAACTAATTTTCGTTGAGGACACGGTTGCACTTAGCATGTGCAACAAGCCTTTAACCCCTATGTGTCCCTAGTGGATGAGTTATAGTCTCATGAGGGTTTACAAGAGGTATACCCAAAAAACCCACTCCAACTTTTGAGTCACAAGCATCCAAAGAGCTATGAGGACATAAAGTTTTTGCACACTAATAATAAGAAGTTAGAAATATCAAAGAACATTATTCTCATCATAAATCTTGAGTTAGGAGAAAACCAACCATATGAAAGAATCCAGCCTCGATAAGCGACCGAATAAGCATTTCGCCTCGACTTCTTCCTCACCAATAGAGTTTTATAAAATTGCACTCAGAAGACACACTTTATGGTTCTCATGTGTGCAGGCAGGAATGAAGATAGAAATCCTGCATACGTTGAATGGTATGAAGGGAAGACCTTCTGAATTATATTTTGATACCCTATAGAAATATGGGACGAAATTAACCTTTTTTTTTCTGATGACCTCTGAGAAAGGAAATCAACCACTGATAGACACATTTTTGTGACTTATTTGTCCTATATTTTATATTTTGTTAGCACTTATTTTGTACTTATTATGGGTTTTTATGTCTTTGTAGGTATTTTTGGGAAATAAACATTTATGGAAAAATTAGCTCAAAAAGTTACTAAAGGCACCAGGGAAAATTGATAAAGGCACCCAGAGGATTTACTAAAGACATACATCATATTTACTAAAGGCACCCATTCTATTTTGTTTGAAATCCAAAACTGGCGGGATACATATCCCTTACGTGTGAAAGTACCTGAAGTGTTTCAAGACCGAGATTTTTGGGATTTAACAGAGTAGTTTATATCACAACATGAAGACATAACTAAAACACGTCAGTTAGAGGGTTTCTAGCAGTGAAAAATGGTTGAAAATCCATCATAAGACCGAAAAACAGTTTTATCCCCTGTTTCGGATAATCGAGAATTTGAGTTGGTTTTGGATTGTGTTTTGGGTCCTTATCAAGTTAGGAGGAGTTGTTAGGGTTTTTCTAAACCTATAAATAGCAAATATATCGAGTAAAAAAGGGGAGAGCTTGAATTGAAAAAAAAAAACAGGAAAAAAAGTGATGTTGTTCTAGTGATGAACATGGAATATGCGACGATTTCAGCAACAGATATCTTCGTCTTTGCAACATTTATTTTCAGATACAACGATTTCTTCAACCCATCCGCAACGGATATCTTCACAACAACAACATATCTTCAGCAGAAATACTTTCTCTTCTGTAACAGTGAAAACAATTGTCTGCAACGCCATTACACAGTTGCAAACTCCTTGTTTTACATAATTTTCACTCTTTTCATCTTTGTAAACAGTTTTTGAGCCATGAATACATATTTTGAGAGTTTTTACAACATGAGGAGCTAGACCCCGTTGCTGAAGCAACGGAGGAAGCCATTTCTCCAATAATAAAGTGGTATATTGTTATCTTATTAATTTTTGCAATTCTTTTATGAATATTTGCTTTGAATTAAATTTCAAATACTGATTTTTATCAATTAGTTGTATTTTTTTTTTGATGGGTCATGCTTAGTTTAGGGCTATTGATGTCTCATACTTTTGATTTACAACTATTATTTTGAAAATCTAACTTTGACAATATTTAGAATCAACTGAATGTATGAGTTGCAAGATAATTAGTAACACTAAATCACTTAAAAATTGGCTAATGGTGGAATCCTTAGTCTCAGTTCTTTCCATAATCTTAAATCAATTTTAATTTGATCTTATTAATTATTAGTATTAAAAATTAGGTTTAAAAATCAAATCTTCACAAGTCTGAGTATCGAATCTTTTACCACTATTTCTAAAACGATCAAGTTTTTGGCGCCACCGACGCGGATTTGTTTTTAGTTTTGATTTTTAGTTGAATTTTGTTTTTAGTATTAGTTTTACTTTTTAGATTTTTATTATTTTGTTCTATTTTACGTTTTTTTTTGTATTTCTCTTTTACTACAGGTTTTGGAACGAAAACGAAAAGAAATTGAGCCAAAGATTTTGGTGATTAAAAGACTTGGAGTAAAGTTAAAGCTAAAAGAACAGAAAAGAAAACAAAGAGTTTATTTTTATTTTTATTTAACTTTTACTTTTTAGGGTTTTTATTTGTTATTTTAATTTAGAGAAACTGTATAAGGAAATCTTTAATTGTTTTTGTAATTATTTATTTATTTGGACATTTTGGATATTTTTGGAATTTTTTTTTTTTATTATTATTTTTAAACCCTACGGAAGGGTAGTATTAAATATAAACTGCACAGGGAAGGACGAAAATTACGATATTGTCTCAGCCCCTTGGGTTCGTACACTGAACAAGAGGCAGTGGCCCGAGTCGACTTCAACGGTTCATCGCCCGTCTGGTACGGGAGGTAAAAATATATCAATCCACAAAACCCATGCAAGTGGATTATCTGTATTCCTTCTTAATGCATATATGTTGAGGACTGCATACAGATTTAATTTCTAGTAAAGGGCAAGAACTGGCCATACAAGATAAGGACTCGTATTTTATCACCGTTTCCTTCTTGCCTGCTTTAGGAACACGTTACCAAACGCAAACCTAAGCTTAAAATTTTGACTAGAAAGAGACCGATAGGGTAACGAGCTTATAGGAAAGTTATTTAAAAGGATTGTATTGGTTACTCTGTTAGCCTAACTCAAAGTTCAGGAAGATTATTTTAAGTAGATTCGAGCCGCCTTGTAACCCAAGGAAACGTTTCCAAAGAGACAGTGTTATCAAAGCTCCTTAGAGCTTATCCTGTTTCTATTCGACTTAATCTAATTTGCATCATAATAAGAGGTTTGCTAAAACTGTAACTAATTTCCTTTTGAAAGAATAGAAGTTGATCTAGAAATCATCTAAGTGGAGTCATCATGCTTTTTGTTTGCTAGATTCAATATGTTTGATTTGGTTGAGTCAGCCTTGCTTGTGATTGTTTAGAATTCCCTTCCAATTAGGATTATTTTTTTTAGTTTTTTAGCGTATGCCAAGACCGCTTGAAACCATCACTGAGCGAGCTTAGAAAAGAGACACTCTAGGTCGTTTGATTAGTGACAAACCTAGTAGTTTTATCCCTGGAAACAAGGACCTCGAAGATTCTTCTTTTGAGGGCCCTGTTTTCAGAAATTTCAATTTTGAGAACTTGACATTGTGTGAAGAAGTTACTCCTAGTCCTTTGATAGTGCCAGCAATGACAACTTTAAAAGCTTTGTTGAACCCGACTAGGACTTCTCGTCCATCATGTATCAAGTTAGCTGAAACTGAAGCAAACTATGAGTTAAAACCTGGGACCATACAGATGCTCCCAATCTTCTTAGGGAAAGAAAATGAAAACCCTTATTTCTATGTTAGGGGTTTTGAGGAAATATGTAGTACTATCAGGATTAAGGACCTAAATGATGAAGTATTGAAACTTAGATTGTTTCTTTTTCACTAAGAGACAAAGTCAAATCTTGTCTATATAGTTTGACTTCTGAGTCCATTGAAACTAGGGCTGCACAAAAAACCGAAAAACCGGCAATACCGCACCGAACCGAGCAAAAAAAAATGAACCGAGCCGAACCGAACATTTAATGGTGATGCACGGTTTTGAAGAAAAAATAACGATTAATCTTGGTTCGGTTTTGGTTCTACCCTAGAACCGAACCAAAAAAACCAAAAAAAATGATTAATAATAGTCATTGGATTCAGAGGGTTTTTAGCCGTTGATCTCTAACCCTAGTATATAAAAAGAAAAAACCTAGTTTGTTTCACTTCTCTCCCTGCGCCTCTCTCTTCTTCCCTCTTCTCTGCACACCTCCCTTTTCTCTGCACACCTCCATCTTCTCTTCCCCTTTTGGTTTTCCTCTTTTACTTTCTCTATGCGAAATCAGATCTAATCTGTACATTTCTGTTCTATTACTCACAAACCATGAATTTTTAGTTTAGAGAGAAAAGAGAGTTTATTAGAGAATCTTTTTTATCTCGTCTGGATTTGTTGTCTTTTGTTGTTGTTGGAGCTGGGAATTCACAAGAAGAAGAAAAAAATGTGAGAATTATTTTACTTTATTTAGAGGAAAAAACTTGATGATCTTTATCATCACTTCATTGTTGTTCATTCAGCACCTTAATTTATTTTTTCTACTTCATCTGAGCTTAATTAGATTATATCTATGTTTGTGAGTAAAAATCATTATATGTGGTCTAATTAGATTCTTTAAACCCTATTACCAACTAACTTGTATGGTTTTGTTTCTAATCTTGTTTCTATATATTCCCAGATGCTCGAAATACTTCCTTCTTACCCCTACCAAGTCCGAAGAGAAATTTTTAATAAATGATGTATGTAATTAAAACCCATGATTTTTGAGATTTACTGTCTTCATTCCCTGATTTGTTCTTAGTTAGTTAACAGAAATGGGTTTTGATTTGTCATTTTTCAGCTTGTTATTATTGTCATCAGAAGAAGAAGATGCACAAACATGGAATTCTACTCTTCTTGTAAGCAGAGTAATTTAAACAGAAATTAGTCTTTCTCAGGCTTGGGGATCACAATAGTGGTGAGCAGATAGAAGAAGTTGAAGAGGATCTAAGACGCATGTTATCTTCCTTTTTGGATCTGAACTCTGGGGTCTGTTTATTTCTGTAAGCTCATTAATTTCTGTAAGCTCAATTAAGTTGAAGGGATCCACGTCAGTACTATTGGGGATAAAGAATTTTGTTACTTTTGTTGTTCTTGTTCTTCTACTGTAAATTATTGTAGTTTATAGGAATGCTGAAATAGAACCTGACAAATTTGTTAAGTGAAATTTTTGGTTAAAACCGAAACCGAACCGAAAAAACCGAAACCGAGACGTGTAAAAACCGAACCGAACCAAAAAGCTTAATGGTGACACTCGGTTTTCAAAACCGAAAACCGAAACTCTCGGTTTTGGTAATGGTTAGGGAAAAAACCGAACCGAACCGAACCGAGCCATGTGCAGCCCTAATTGAAACCTATGAACAACTTACATCTGCCTTTTTCCAGAAGGTTTTTATTAGGCAGAAAACTTTATCTATTAGGAAGCAAATTTGCACATTTGCTCAACAAGAGGGAGAATCTTTATATAGGTATTTGGAAAGGTTCAATGACTTATTATCACAATATCCTAATCATGGTTTAGAAAAAGTAAGGCTAGTTCAGATCCTCTACGAGGGTTTATATTATTCGACAACAACCATATTGAGTCTTTATGCACAAGTGGGTTTGAAAATAAAACTGTCGATGGTGCGATGACATTTTTGAATGAAATCGCCGAAAACCCCCAGCAATGGGTAAATAGTAGGGAGCCCCAGAAAAAAATTCTTCTATGTAAATGAAATGTCAATAGGGTAGAAGGGTTTTTTGAATCAGATGCCAAAATATCAGCTATATCAAAAAGGTTAGAATCTTTAAAACTGAGTCAATCTAGTTGTGGAATTGAGCCCAGGTCATTTTGGGAAGGACAGACTGTTGAATAGCACACCCATGCTCTTTATAATAACACTAGATTTGATAATCATTAGAAGTTTGACTTATTCAGAAACCTATAACCCTGGTTGGAGAAACCATCCTAACCTTTGCTGGTCTAAGGGCCAGAGTCAAGGTCATCCTAGTAATTCTAAGGTTCCCCCAAGTTTTGGATATACTAAGAATCTTTCAGAACCGACACAATTTCAGAATCCGATATATAAGACGATCATGAGTTTAGCAGAGTCTCTCGCCTTATTAACTCAGAACACTATAAATTTTCAGCATTCAGTCAATCAAAGTTTACAAGAAAACCAAAAGATTGTTTAGGCTAACATTCAGGCTATCCTAATTTAGAAACCCAGGTTGGTCAAATCGCTAACTCTTTGAGAGAAAGAGAAAAAGGCAAATTCCTTATTCAACCACAACCCAATCCTAGAGGAGTTCATGAAGTATCTTCTGGTGAGAAATCATCAAATCATGTGAATGCAATTAGAACCCTTAGGAATGGCAAAACAGTAGACAACAAGGTAACCATGCCTAATAGTGAACATACTGTAATTCACCCTTATGAGCCAGTGGCTGAAGAGACTGATGACGTCTCTAAGGAGCCCGATGCAGTTCCTTATAAGCCATATTTTGTGCCCAGAGCCCTGTTCCTACAACTGTTAGCACCAACAAAGAAGGAATCCAATTTTAACGACATATTGGAGGCTTTTAAGTAAGTCACTATCAACCTTTCTTTATTAGATATAATTAGGTAGATTCCTACTTGTGCCAAGTTCCTTAAGGATATGTGTACGAGAAAGTGAAAGATTATTATACAAAAGAAAACCTTTGCAGCTAGTCATGTGAGTTCAATTATCCAGAACAATACAACTCCTAAGTACAAAGACCCAGGGTCCCCAACCATTTCTTGCACAATAGGTAACTACCATGTTGAAAAAGTGTTACTTGACTTAGGAGCCAGTGTGAACTTACTTCCGTACCATGTGTACCTCCATCTAGGACTTGGTGATTTAAAACCTAATCAAATAACACTGCAGTTAGCTGATAGGTTTGTGAAAATTCCTCGTGGTGTCATAGAGGATGTCCTTATTGAGGTCGATAAGTTTATTTATTCAGTGGATTTGGTTGTCCTTGATACCCAACCTGTCCCTTACCAAGAGAATTAAATACCCGTGATATTAGGTTGCCCGCTACATCTAATGCAACCATTAACTGTCGAAATAATATTATGAACTTATTTTTTTGGTAATATGACTATTGAGCTGAATATTTTCAATATTGGTAAGCAACCACCTGAGCTAGATGACACGTGCATTGAAGATGTGAACATGATAGGAACATTAGTTCAGGAGTCATTACCAAACACTTTGTTAGAAGATCCATTAGAGAAATTCCTAGCCCACTTTGGGTTTGATTTTGATGATAATAGTGTGATTAATGAGGTGAATGCTTTGTTAGATTCAACCCCTTTGATAAAAACTAGTAATGGATGAAAATCTAAGTTCGAACCACTACTAGTTTCTAAGTCTACCATAATTCCTTCTTTAGAAGAGCCTCCTAAGTTGGACCTTAAACAACTACCAGATATCCTGAAATATGTGTATTTAGACCCATCTAAGACTTTGCCTGTGATTTTAGCATCCGACTTGGATAGTAACCAGGAAAGTAGGCTAGTGACCATGTTTCAATACAATAAGGAAGCTTTAGGGTGGACCATAATAGACATTAAGGGTATAAGTCATATTGTTTGTATGCATCAGATTCATTTAGAGGATGATACCAAACCGTCTATGGAGATGCAACGTCGACTTAACCTTAACATGAAAGAAGTAGTTCGAACTGAGGTGCTTAAGTTGTTAGAAGCGGGTATTATCTACCCTATTTCAGACAGTAAGTGGGTCAGCCCTGTTCAGGTTGTTCCCAAGAAATCAGGTATCATTGTAGTCCAGAATGATAACAATGAGTTAATCCCAACCCGAGCGACCACGGGGTGGCGTGTTTGTATTGACTCTAGAAAACTGAACAAGGTCACAAGGAAAGACCACTTTCCCCTTCCTTTCATCGACCAAATGCTTGAGAGATTAGCTGGACATAACTATTATTGCTTGCTAGATGGTTTTTCTGGTTACAATCAGATTTTTATTGCCCCAGAAGACCAAGAGAAAACCACTTTTACATGTCCCTTTGTTACATTTGCATATAGACGCATGCCTTTCGGGTTGTGTAATACACCCGCTAATTTTCAGCGTTGTATGATGAGCATATTTTCTGACATGGTAGAACGGTTTTTAGAGGTCTTTATGGATGATTTTTCAGTATTTGGGTCATGTTTTGATGAGTGCTTGCATCATTTGACATTAGTGTTGACTAGGTATAAGGAAAAGAATTTAGTGCTTAATTGGAAAAAATGTCATTTCATGGTTCGATCAAGAATTGTTTAAGGGCATATCGTATCTTCTAAGGGTATGGAGGTAGACAAAGCCAAAGTTGACCTTATTAGGACTTTACAGGTTCCCAAAACTATACGAGATGTTAGGTCATTCTTAGGGCATGAAAGTTTTTATCGTTGATTCATTAAGGATTTTAGCTTGATTTATATACCTTTTTGCAATCAGCTTGCAAAAGATGTTAAGTTTGTCTTTGATGATACTTGTTTAGAGGTTTTTGAGAAGCTTAAGACTTTACTCACTACCGCCCCCATAGTCCAGGCACCTAGCTGGAACCTACCCTTTGGGATAATGTGTGATGCTTCAGATTATGTTATTGGTGTTATGTTAGGACAACGAGAAAACAAATTACTTCATGTGATTTACTATGCCAACAAAACTCTAGATGATGCCCAACTAAAGTACACCACCACATAGAAGGAACTGTAAGCCATTGTTTTTGCCTTAGACAAGTTTAGATCCTATCTCTTAGGTTCTAAGGTTATAGTCTTTAATGATCATGCTGCTTTGAAATACCTTCTGTTTAAGAAGGATACTAAACCTAGATTGATTAGATAAATCCTTTTATTACAAGAATTCTCTCTAGAAATTAGAGACAAAAATGGTGCATAAAATGTAGTAGCATAGCATTTGTTTAGACTTGTTGTGGATTCCCCTGATGATTCTCCTCCTGTAAGAGATAGTTTTCCTGATGAACAACTATTATTTGTTTCCCAATTACCTTGGTTTGCAAACATAGTGAATTATCTTGTTACTGGTCGAATGCCTCAACACTGGGGTAAACAAGATCGTTCTAGGTTTTTAACCGAGGTAAAACATTTATTTTGGGACGATCCTTATTTCTTTAAGTATTGTCCTGGTCAGATTATTAGGAGATATATACCTGAGAGTGACCAAACCAGTATTATTTCCTTTTGTCATGATCATGCTTGTGGGGGTCATTTTAGTACTAAGAAGACTGCTGCTAAGATATTGCAGTGTGGATTCTAATGTCCTTCGTTATTTAAAGACACCCACAGTTACTGTGTTGCTTGTGAGCGTTGTCAGAAGTTAGGAACCATTTTCCGTAGAAATATGATGCCTTTGAACCCTATTTTAGTTTTTGAGGTCTTTGATGTGTGGAGCATTGATTTGATGGTTCCATTTCCTAATTCCTTTGGTTATTTTTACATCCTTGTCGTTGTAGACTATGTATCTAAGTGGGTAGAGGCGGTTTCGTATAAAACAAACGACCACAAGGTTGTGGTCCAGTTTTTGAATGATAACATATTTGCACGTTTGGGTACAACGCGAGCTATAATTAGTGATGGAGGGTCAAATTTTTGTAATCGAACGTTTAAGCTTTTAATGAAGAAATATGGTATTACCTACAAAATAGATACCCCATATCACCCACAGACTAGTGGTCAAGTAGAGGTTCCCAACAGGGGAGATAAAACGTATTCTAGAGAAAACAGTTAATCCAAATAGGAAAGATTGGTATTTGAGGCTTACTGATGCATTATGGGCTTATCGTACTACGTTTAAGACCTCCATTGGAATGTCACCTTATCGTCTAGTTTTTGGCAAGACCTGTCACCCTCTCGTCGAGTTGGAATATAGAGCATATTAAGCTGTAAAACAGTTTAATTTTTCACTTGACAAGGCAGGAGCTCACAGGAAGCTCAAGCTCAATGACTTGGAAGAGATTCAGAAAGATGCATATGATAGTGCTATGGAGTATAAGAAAAAAATTAAACTTGTCCATGATATAAATATTTTAAGAATATCATTTTCTTCAGGTCAAAAACTTCTTCTGTATGATACTCGTTTGCATCTGTTCTCCGGGAAGTTACGCTCTCGGTGGACCGGTCCTTTTGTTGTTCGTACTGTTTTTCCTCATGGTGCTATTGAGATTGAGACTCAAGATGGTAGAAATCCTTTCAAGGTTAACGGTCAGAGATTGAAACCGTTTTTAGATCTTTATTCTACAGGTGATGTTGAGGAGGTCCCTCTGGAGGACCCGATTTACTTTGATTGACCATCAAGGTTGTTTTTTGTACATTAGTAGATTTTTGTAGGTTTTTATTATTCGTTTTTAGGTTTTTATTTTATGTCTTATTTTCCTTAGAAGGATTGTTACGCTTCACCCAGGTACTATCTTTCAGACTTACCTTTTTTTACTTATCTATTGGTACTGCTCTTTATGTTGAAACATTGAGGACATTGTTTGACTTAAGTTTTGGGTAAGGGAGAAACTTTTTAGTGCAATAATAAAACTCCAAAATTTAGAAACTTGTGAACAATTCAAGATGACACTAATCATTCTAGGTATATGGAAACTTAGCTCTTTTTCTATAGAAATTGGTGTGCCCAGTTAAATGGTCTATCCATAAAAGGACAGAGTTCAGGTGTTAGAAATAACATGATAGTCGTCACCATATCTCGGGGTCTATCTCGACCATATCACCTTCTGTTTTTATTTTTGCAATTTTTTGTGTTTCTCTAAGTGATTTGGTGGGGAACCAGTATCGAATTGTTATCACCGCCAGGATGAAGTAGAATGTTTTAGATCAAGCCCCATTATTGTATTTTATTTAGAAAAAATACAAAAAAATAAAAAAAATATTGACACCTTGATAACAATATGTGTGTGTTCTCCCTGTCTCCGTCGCCTAAGCAAGCGTGGAATGCAGAATCCATGAGAAATATCATGTAAGATGCTAATAAAGAGCATACGCTTGGATTCAATTTGATCCAATCATGTTTTCAGTATATTTTAATAATATAAATAATTGTTTTATTTTCAATAAATCGATCGATGGGACCCTTGTATATACCAGCGGTCAATATTAATATAAGGATTAAGACCAGCGAGATCCTATCTCAATCCATTAGGATTCATCATATCACTGACCTTCATACAAATATGGGAAACACTGTTCACCTTAGTCAACACGCACAAACTTCATTTTGTCTATATCCTTCTTATAAATCTTTTCATGGGATTGTACTTTGATAGATTATGAGTATCGTGGTTGAACGACTATCTAAGTAGAGCTTTGTTTTCTTATATATGAATTTTAGTATGTTGAGTGCAAACTCGTGTACTGCAATTAGACTCACATAGGGTAATGATTCCCATAGCCGAAGAATTTAGTAGCCAACTAATTAGCATGTTTAGTGTTTACCCTCAATCATTCACAGGTAGCTAAAATTTAGAGTAAAGGTTTTGTGGGTATACCTCTTGTAAACCCTCACAAGACTAAAACTCGTCCGATAGGGACACCTATGGGTTTACACGCTTGTTTCACACGCTAAGTGCAATGGCGATGCCTGCGAAAGTGAGTTATGATTGCTATTTTATTTTTAGATTATATTTGCTCGAGGACTAGCAAATAATAAGTTTGGGAGTATTTGATAGACACATTTTTGTATCTTATTTGTCATATATTCTATATTTTGTTAGCATTTATTTTGTGCTTATTATGGGTTTTTATGTTTTTGTAGGTATTTTTGGAAAATAAACTTTTGTGGAAAAATTAGCTCAAAAAATTACTAAAGGCACCCATCAGATTTACTAAAGGCACCCATTCCATTTTGTTTGAAATCCAAAATTTACAGGAAACATATCTCTTACGCGTGAAAGTACCTGAGGTGTTTCAAGACCGAGATTTCTGGGATTAAAAAGAGTAGTTGATATCACAACATGAAGACATAACTAAAACACGTCAATCAGAGGGTTTCTAGCCGTGAAAAATGGTTGAAAATCCATCATAAGACCGGAAAACAGTTTTATCCCATGTTTCGGATAATCGAGAATTTGAGTTAGTTTTGGATTTTGTTTTTGGTCCTTATCAAGTTAGGAGGAGTTGTTAGGGTTTCGCTAAACCTATAAATGGCAAAGATATCGAGTAAAAAAGGGGAGAGCTTGAATTGAAAAAAAAAACATGAAGAAAAAAAAAGTGATGCTGCTGTAGTGAAGAACATGGAACAGAGGACGATTTTTACAACTGAACAACAATGAATATTTTCGTCTTTGCAACATTTATGTTCAGATACAACGGTTTTTTCAACCCATATGCAACGGATGTCTTCACAACAACAACATTTATCTTCAGCATAAATACTTTCTCTTCTGTAACAGTGGAAACAATTGTCTGCAATGCCATTACACAGTTGCAAACTCCACGTTTTACATAATTTTTACTCTTTTCATCTTTGTAAACAATTTTTGAGCCATGAATACACATTTTGAGAGTGTTTACAATATGAGGAGCTAGACCCCATTGTTGAGGCGATAGAGGAAGCCATTTTTCCATAATAAAGTGGTATATTTTTATCTAATTAATTTTTACAATTCTTTTATGGTTATCTGCTTTGAATTAAATTTGAAATAAAGATTTCTATCAATTAGTTGTGTTTTCTTTTGATGGGTCATGCTTAGTTTAGGGCTACTGATGTCTCACACTTTTGATTTACAAATATTATTTTGAAAATCTAACTTTGGCAATATTTAGAATCAATTGAATGTATGAGTTGCAAGATAATTAGTAATACTATTGAAAAATTGGCTAATGGTGGAATCCTTAGTCTCAGTTCTTTCCATAATCTTAAATCAATTTTAATTTAATCTTCTTTATTTTGAGTATTAAAAATTAGGTTTAAAAATCAAATCTTCACAAGTCTGAGTATCGAATCTTTACCACTATTTCTAAAACGATCAACCATTATGCGAGGATGAGAATGCTCACTCGTCTTCTCATCCAATCTACAATAAGCACCACTCTCACAGCGTCCCATAGAAAAAACTTCGTCTTCGACTTCAACTGTAGATGGTGAACTCTTGAACTTCGTAGAACTCTGATAAATTGTAACTTTTTTCCTCAATTTCTTGTTGCTTGATAATTATTTATAAATTTATTCTTCTTCCCCATGACCTTATTGAATGAATACAAAAAGAAATATACTCTAAAGCAAAATAAAACTTTTTTTTTCTTTTTTATATTATTATTTTTTCTTTTTTATATATATATTTTTAATAATTTTTTTTATAAACTAAAAACATATAATGAATCTAATGTGGTCGTGGGAGAAGGAATTTACCACTTGAATCTTCACAACTTGTATTGTCTCGATATCATAAACTTCATAAAACTCATTTATGTTGATTTTCTTTGCTCTTGTATTTAGTCTTCAACTTAGATCTATAACTATGCTCCTTGTATTGTGTTGCTTGTAAACCTTAAACGTCTTCAACTTTCTTCAAATTTGTAACCCTCCACTTGTTGATGATGATAATGTTTATATGGACCTGTTATTGTTGAGAGAGAGAATGGTGTCAAATGAAAATCAAACTACAAGGTAAGGTTTATTCGCAATTGCGATTTCACCTCATGATTGATAAAATTAGCACTTAAGAGATCATAAAAGTGTTGAAGGGGTGCGAAATTGAGCAGCTTATCATTATACCCGGATTTGCGCAGATGAAACACTAAACGGAAAATGGAAGGTTTGCTGTCTCACTCATATATGGGTAGTCTCCACTTATGATTAATCAACTTCTCTAATACTGTATTCTTTCTGCACCTAATTCTCCACTGACAGTTTAAGTCCCTTTTTGTCGGCTATCGCCTCTCAACAACCAAGAAACCCGAATATAGTTTTCTAATACTTATAAGTTCAGTTATTTCGGTAAGAACTCCGTATGTAAACTTAGATAGAAGTATACAAAGTGACTATAAATTCTCTAAAAGTTGGAGGTTCATGTAATTATTTTATTTTTAAAAAAATTACTCTATTAAATTAAAAACTCTAAAGCTAAAAACTAAAAACTCTATATGCAAAATATGTAAATACTCCCCCACACTTAAACTTTACATTGTCCTCGATATAAATTGACTCCTCCAGTGTAAAATCAATATGATAAATCCTAATATGATATGAAAAACTAAAAAAAAAAACAACTAAAAACAATATCAATACGAAACCAATGGGTTGCCTCCCATTCAACGCTTAGTTTAACATCCTCATCCTGACCTTCTGGTTATCGCCCGTACACCAACAATCTGAAAATATGGGGATCCATCTAGGTAATAATCTGCAATTATAATAACAACTTTATACAATGATTAACATAAGATATAAATAATGGAATTGTTATTTTATGGAAGTTTCCCCCACACTTGGAAGTGTATAAAAAACATAGAACAAGGGAACTTCTACGGGTTCCTCTCGGTGAACCTGCATTATGCTAGAATCAAACATATCTAGTTGTGGATAGTTAGGAGGAAAATAATTCTTAAGAATTTCAGTAGCACATATACTCAACCCTAAGTGAAGTAACTCCTTAAAAATCGAGTTAACAACTTGATGTGATAAAATACAGTGGTAAAAAGAGGTTCGATTCTCAGACTTGTGAAGGTTTAATTATAGACTTAATTTTAATTAAAGAAAACAAAACAGAATAAAATCAAGATGACTTGAAAATATGGGGAAGAACTAGGATTCAGGATTCCACTTTTAACCAATAAATCAAGTGATAGTAATTTTAATCATGCAATTAAAACATTTTTTTTTGATTCTAAAGCATTACAAAAATAGATTTTCAAAACAACAACTGTATAACACAAGCATGGAGCATCTAGGGACCTAATCCGAGGCATGCACCATCTAACGGAATCACAATTGCTTAATAAAAATCTTTTAAATCAATTTTCAATCAAGGAAATTAATCATAAATAAATTGCATAAATAAATTAATTAAATACATACCACTTAATTATTAGAGAAAAAGCTTCCTCCGTCATCCCAGTGATGGTGATTAGCTCATTGTAGAGAAAATATGCTCAAAACAATCTTTCATTGCTCAAAAAGTGTTTACAATGGCTTAAAAGAAGTAACACAACCGATTTGATACGCTTATAAGCGTTACAGTGAGGTGGTTCAGCGTGTTACAGGAGCAGAACAAGGTACAGGAAAGAAGGACAGATAATATGTGTAGCTGATGAAGACAACTGTTGAAGCAGCTGAAAAATAGCGACAGTTCCAGCGATAATGAACGACAGTTCGCTGGAGCTGTTTGTTCTTCACCTTCTTCTTCACGTGAGCAGCAGCAGAAAAATGGTGTTGTCTGTATACTTTTTCCGGTGGTTCTCTCCCCCCGATTTACTCCTTCTGTTTTGTATATATAAGGTATGCAAACCCTAGAGAGTCTTCTAAAGTGATTAAAACTCCTAAAACGACTCCAACTCAATCTCTAATTACGTGTTTAATCCAAAACAAGAACAACTTCCTTTTCCGACTGTAACTAGGATTTTCCACCATTTTTTCCGGCGTGAATTACTCAGACTTGACGTGTTTGATCTTCTTTTAGTTTCTTCTTTACTTGGGTAGCTTGAAATCATCCAACAATTCCTTAAAACTCGTTTCATACCAATCAAGAGAGTTTTTCTCATGTAAGTAACTTTCCCGCCATTTTCTTGTATTCGAATTTGAATGAAGGGTGCCCTTAACAACTGTCTGGGTTCCTTTAATAATATAGTGGGTTCCTTTCTCATTTTTTGAGCCGATTTTTCCGTAAATGTTTATTTCTCAAAAAATACCTACAAAGACATAAAAAGACATGATAAGTGTAAAATCGAGTACTACCGAAGCAGATATTCGGGCGCAATATAGACACAAAAATGTGCCTATCAAATACCCCCAAACTTACTATTTTGCTAGTCCTCGAGCAAACTAATAAAATAAAATCATAACTCACTTTCGCAGGAATCGCGACTACATTTAGCATATGCAGTAAGCCGTTAAACCCCTAGGTGTCCCTAGTGGACGAGTTTTGTCTCGTGAGGGTTTACAAGAGGTATACCCACAAAACCTTTACTCCAGATTTTAGCAACTCTTGAACGATTCAGGATAGACACTAAACAAGCTACTTAGTTGGTTTACTCAACTCATCGGCTATGGGAATCATTACCCTATATTAGTCCAGTTGCTGTACACGAGTGTTTACTCAAGCATACTAAAATTCATAAGACATTAGAGCTCTACTCAGATAATTTTTCAACCACAAGACTCAGAATCTATCCCAATTAATCACATGAAAAGATTTAGAAGATGGACATAGAAATATGAAGGTTGCACATGTTGACTAAGGTGAACGGTGTTTCCCATATCTGTCTGAAGGTCAGTGCCAGGATGAATCCTAATAGATTGAGATACATGGTCTTAAACCTAATATTAATATCGACTCAACTGGTATATACAAGGGTCCCAGCGATCGATTTATTGAAAATAAAACGATAAATATATTGACAACATGATTGGATCAAATTGAATCCAAGCGCATGATTCTTATCAGCATCTTACGTGATAGTTCCCATGGATCTTGCGTTCCACGCTTGCTTAGGCAACGGAGACAGGGAGAACACACACATATTGCTATCAAAGTGTCAATATTGTTTTTTTTTTTTTTTTTTTTTTTTTT
>JAJJMC010002511.1:1979808-1997610 GCA_023531435.1 Papaver californicum | reverse complement strand
TTTTTTTTTTTTTTTTTTTTTTTTTTTTTCCGAATAAAGCAAGAATCGGGCTTGATCTCAAAACAGTCTACTCTATTTCATCCTGACGGCGATAACAATTTGATACTGGGCCCCACCAAATCACTTAGAGAAACACAAAATTGCAAAAATAAAAACAGAAAGTGATATGGTCGAGATAGACTCCGAGATGTGGTGACAACTATCATGTTATTTTCTAACACATGAACTCTGTCCTTTTATGAATAAACCATTTAACTGGGCACACCAATTCCTATAGAAAAAGAGCTAAGTTTCTATCTACCTAGAATGGTTAGTGTCACCCTGAAGTGTTCACAAGCTTCTAAATTCTAGAGCTTTATTATTTCACTAAAAAGTTTTTCCCTTACCCCCAAACTTAAATTAAACAGTGTCCTTAATGTTTCTAAAGATGAATGATTAAAAATACGAACCAGGAGAAACTGTTACCAATTCACGAAAAGGACTTAGGGAAAGATATTACCGTGTTGTAAGAGCATGGGTTACCTCCCAAGAAGTGTTAAGTTTAAAGTCTTCAGCCAGACTATGAAAGAATTAGTCACCTCATTAAATCATATAGCAATAATCGGAACAACTGTGGGTCGTCTGAATCAAATAGTGATATCACAAATAAGAGGAAACAACAACAGGCCAAGAAAATGAACAAACCGAGCACACCCTTATCTAGTTTTCTGTTTACAACAACTACTTCTAGTTGTGGTTCAGGTTCAGGCTCTATAAAAGGGTCTAGATAAAATATTTTTTCATGGGTTGGATTTCCTCATAGGCAGGATCAACAGGATCAGGTTGTAAAGTCTGGAAAAACTCAACTAAGAACTTAGAAGCACATAATAATAAACTGAATAATTGTGGATCCTCAATGTCAATCAGATTTGACCCACACAGTTGACTACTATGAAGGTGGTCATTCTTAAGCAAATGTGTCGATTCTAATTTCCTAAAGTAATTAGGCTTAGTCTTAAAACTTAATAAGTGACACATTTGAAATTCTAACGTTCCCACATATGGAAGAAAATATTTTGGTGGGAAAACAAAGTCAATCTGGGTATTATCGCCTAGGTAAACCACATCGACCAGAGGATGGGTTTCTAACAACTGAACTTCTTTATGGACATGATTAGGTTCAGGAAACAGTTCTTGAAGATAATCTCTTAATATGGTAGAGGCACAAACATCAAGTCCCAAGTGAGGGACTTCTAAAAGAGTCAAATGTAAAGTACAGGGAGAATGATAATCACCCCCCAAACTTAGAATTTTGGGTGTCTCTAGATATACTAGTAACAATTTCCTTAATTTTTAGATCATCAGATTCTTGAAAATTGCCAATTGCTTCTTCTAAGTTATAATCAAGTGGTGCATCCTCACTCATATTTAAAAACCTCTACTGGTCTATCTTGGTTATCTACAACTATTGTTTCTAAATCGTTGGACTCTAAAATATTATTCTCAGGATAAACCTGTTCCTCTAAACCATTACCGGTTTCAAAACAAGAGAGTTCTACATCGTCTAAAACAGTGATATCTCTAGTCAAATCCTCTTCCTTTTGAATAGGTGAATAATCATTAAAATTATTTAAATTTGAACTAGAAATAACACTATCATCGTGAAGCACAACTGGAGTGACAATTTCTTGATCACTCTGCCTGTATATTTCAAGTTCTTCACCAATACTATCCTCATCATCATAATAATATGAAGATGTTTTAACCTCGTCTAAATAAGTAGTGTTACCAATTCTAACCTCGTCCTCTTGAGGAGGTGAATAACTATCAAGGGTAGTACCATATTGGGAATTAAGATTATATTGAGCAATATTGTTCCTTGCAGAAATTTCATTCATACTTAATACGAACCTATTTTTATCCTCAATCATCTGCTTGTTATTCTCATCTATCAGCTTGAGGGTGTTTTCTAGAGTACGAGTTGGGCTACTAATTGTCACCCCCATACTTAATTTAAGCTCATGTGTTGCCTCAGATAACTTTTTGAGTGATTCTTCTAGAGGTATACGAGGTTCATGGGGAGTACTACATTGCATCTGCTTTAGGGCATCCCTCCAAGATAACGAACTCAAATCATCATGAGAGTACTAGATTGCAACTGCTCGTGTGATTCTTCTAGAGAAGGATTTGGACTACTATTTGTTCCTGTCACACTCAATCCAAACCTTTTTGTACTCTCAGCCAACTCCTTGACGGATTCTTTTATAGAAACAACTAGATCATCAAGATTTCTAGGTCGTAACTGCTCATGTTCATGTTCATAAGACGGGTGTATGTATGAATAGTAATTGGGATCACCTTGGTATGAGTAATAGCCTCCAAAAGGTTGGTGGTGATCCCGATTACTATCCACACAATGTTGATAGTATGGATAATGTCTATTTTAAAATTCGATCGGATATTCATTGTATTGGTCCTCATAATACCAGTTCGACATTTTCTAACAAAAACTTCCTAATATATACAAAAATAAACTCTAAAAATAAATCCTACCAGAAGGGGGTTCTAAACATACACAAGCAAGGCCGACTCAACCAAATCAAACCTATTGAATCTAGCAAACAAAAAGCATGATGGTTCCACTTAGATTGTTTCTAGATCAACTTCTATTCTTTCAAAAGGAAACTGGTTACAATTTTAGCAAACCTCTTAGAGCGATCCGAATTAGATTAAGTCGAAGAGAAACAAGATAAACTCTAAGGAGCTTTGATAATCCTGTCTCTTTGGCACTTTTCCCTGGGTTTCTAATCAACTTAAAATAATCTTCATGAACTTCGAGTTAGGCTAATAAAGTAACCAGTACAGTCCTTTTGAACGATTTTCCAATAAGCTCGATACCTATCGGTCTCTTTCTAGTCAAAACTTTAAGGTTTTAGGTTTGCATTTGGTAACGTGTTCCTAAAACGGACAAGAAGGAAACGGTGATGAAATCTGAGTCCTTATCTTGTATGGCCAGTTCTTGCCCTTTACTAGAAAAGTAAGTCCGTTTTCAATTCCTCAACATATATGCATAAGAAGGAATACAGTAAACCCACTTGCAGGGGATTCGTGGGTTGATCGAGTCTTACCTCCCGTACCAGACGGGGGATGATTCGGTTGTAGTCGACTCGGGCCACCGACTCCTGTGTCAGTGTGCGAACCCGAGGGGCCGAGACAATATCGTAATTGTCGTCCTTCCCTGTAGCAGTTTATATTCAAATAATACCCTTCCGTAGGGTTTAAAAATAATAAAATGTCCAAAGTCCCAAAAATAATATCCAAAAAGTGTCCAAAATAAAAGAAAAATTATAGAAATAATACAAATTCCTAATACAATTTTCTAAAAAAACAAATAAAATAAAATCTAATTAATAAAAATCTTCGTCTTCTTTTTCGTTCTTTAAGCTTTATCTTTTAACTCCAAGTCTTTAGCTTTAATTCCAAATCATTGGCGTACTTTCTTTTCGATCCAAAATCCAACCTGTAGCAAAAAGAGAAATACCAAAAGAAACGTAAAATAGAACAAAGTAAAATAATAAAACTAAAAATAAAAACCTAAAAATAAATCTAAAACCCTAAACCTAAAAACAAGTCCGCGTCGGTGGCGCCAAAAATTTGATGTGTTTAAATATAGTGGTAAAAAGAGGTTCGATTCTCAGACTTGTGAAGGTTTAATTATAGACTTAATTTTAATTAAAGAAAACAAAACAGAATAAAATCAAGATGACTTAAAAATATGGGGAAGAACTAGGATTCAGGATTCCACTTTTAACCAATAAATCAAGTGATAGTAATTTTAATCATGCAATTAAAACATTTTGTTTTGATTCTAAAGCATTACAAAAATAGATTTTCAAAACAACAACTGTATAACACAAGCATGGAGCATCTAGGGACCTAATCCGAGGCATGCACCATCGAACGGAATCGCAATTGCTTAATAAAAATCTTTTAAATCAATTTTCAATCAAGGCAATTAATCATAAATAAATTGCATAAATAAATTAATTAAATACATACCACTTAATTATTAGAGAAAAAGCTTCCTCCGTCATCCCAGTGATGGTGATTATCTCATTGTAGAGAAAATATGCTCAAAACAATCTTTCATTGCTCAAAAAGTGTTTACAATGGCTTAAAAGAAGTAACACAGCCGATTTGATACGCTTATAAGCGTTACAGTGAGGTGGTTCAGCGTGTTACAGGAGCAGAACAAGGTACATGAAAGAAGGACAGATAATATGTATAGCTGATGAAGACAACTGTTGAAGCAGCTGAAAAATAGCGACAGTTCCAGCGATAATGAACGACAGTTCGCTGGAGCTGTTTGTTCTTCACCTTCTTCTTCACGTGAGCAGCAGCAGAAAAATGGTGTTGCCTGTATACTTTTTCCGGTGGTTCTCTCCCCCCCGATTTACTCCCTTCTCTTTGGTATATATAGGGTATGCAAACCCTAGAGAGTCTTCTAAAGTGATTAAAACTCCTAAAACGACTCCAACTCAATCTCTAATTACGTGTTTAATCCAAACAGGAACAACTTCCTTTTCCGACTGTACCTAGGATTTTCCACCATTTTTTCCGGCGTGAATTACTCAGACTTGACGTGTTTGATCTTCTGTTAGTTTCTTCTTTACTTGGGTAGCTTGAAATCATCCAACAATTCCTTAAAACTCGGTTCATACCAAACAGCAGAATTTTTCTCACGTAAGTAACTTTCCCGCCATTTTCTTGTATTCGAATTTGAATGAAAGGTGCCCTTAACAACTGTCTGGGTGCCTTTAATAATATAGTGGGTGCATTTATCATTTTTTGAGCCAATTTTTCTGCAAATGTTTATTTCTCAAAAAATACCTACAAAGACATAAAAAGACATGATAAGTGTAAAATCGAGTACTATCGAAGCAGATATTCGGGCGCAATATAGACACAAAAATTTGCCTATCACAACTCTTTGAAGAACTATTTTGATCGAGGGAGGAGGATTAAAAGATATAAAGCTATGCAAAGGATTAGACAAACCTTTTATGAGATCCTCATCATTCTTAAATAACTTCAATGAATTATTCACCTCTTGTGTGTCCTGGTCCTCTATCAAACTCTTTGAAAGCCATTGTTCATTAGTTTATTCTTCAATTGAAATCTCAACATCATTATACCATGGCAAGCTCGATTGGGTCTTCCACGAAATCAATCGATTTGGTTTGATTCTCAGTCACCGTTTCTTCAACATTCTCATCATCAGAATCAGAGTCCTCTCCCAGGAAATCTAGTTCATTGGTGCGAATCCTAGGATGATCTATATGGGTCTCATCTATAAAAATAATCGGGTCTACTACTTGCAAATCAACTAGCCTAAAAAGATATTGTAATCCGGAAATTGTTTTATCACACTGATATGTATTTGAGTATATTACACTGTTTAAAACAATAATTTTGTTATACCAAGGCTCCTTCTTTTGAATAGGAAAATGTCACTATAATGATTCGGAGTTGGAATAACTTCATCATCGTTGCAAGGAATTTCCAACGGTTGCTCATCTTCATAATAATATTTATCGTTCTTAAGAATTTCAGCATCGTTTTGGTTTTGAGGCCATACTTCTTCTTCACCCCTATTTTTACCAAGTTGAGCAATATGTTTGTATAATTTCTCTGAATTCCTTTGAATTTCTCGATGTGACTCTTCCCATTCATATTGTTGCTGATGTTGTTGTTGAATAAAATGTTTTATTATCCTTTGGAGTTCGTCTAACTTGGTACAAGTAGAATTTCTGGTACTAGAGAAATTATTAGAAACATAACTATCCTCACATCCCCGTGATCCTTCACTTACATACCCGTCATAAGGATGTTGGAATGTGTGAGAATAACCATAAGGTTCCGTAGAGTAGTGGTCATAGCCAAAAGATTGGCTTTGATTATACCCTTGGTATGATTGGTAGTTGTCATAAGATTGAGATTGAAAACCATATTGATTAGTATCAAATTGATTATCACTGTGGTATGATTGATCTTGTATACCGTACATGTTATTTTCAAAAGGAAACATGACGGTGATACAAAATTATAATAATTAAATTTAACTAAACCTAAAAATAATAAATAATAAAAATAAAATAAATTATACACATAAATTGTTATAGAATTTACCTCCCGTTCAAGACGGGCTATGAATACTATTAATCCATTTTGAACAAAAAAATAATAAATAAAAATAATCAATGATACCTTAAAACACAAACAAACAAAATTAAAAAGCAAAATCTAAAAACAAATATTCTAAACAAACTAAGAAAAATAACTACTAAAATCTACCGACTTCTCCCCGGCGGCGATGCCAATTTGATCGAGGTGTCAAGCTCTTCAAAAATTATTTTCCTTACTTTTCTTACACTATTAAGTGTCGATTCACTACTTTGGATGATTTCACCTACTAAAAGACAAATAAACAAAATCAAACGTAATATACAATAATTTACAAGAAACCTAACAAATACTAGCATAAAATTGATACTCTAAATATGTAAAATATGCACTTATCACAGTATACAACAACTATCATCTTTCATCAACATTTTGTTAAAAATAAAAATGGCTAGGTTGTAGGATATAACAAAAAGGTACCGGAAACTATCAATTTTCATTATCTTTATTTGTTTCATTTTAAAAGTGTTTTTTATTTGCATGGGCTGATGTTAATCATGAAACAATCTCTGTCGAAACTCTGACTCTATCTCTTGTCAAAGAGTTATATCTGGTGAAGTTAGCTTCATATTGTGGTGATATTCAAAGACAGACATGGAAGCGTGAGAAAATGGTGGCACTCCTCATAATGAAATTATAAGATCTTGGTAAAATATACGAGGAACTATCAATTTTCAAGAGTAACACATTCAAAAAAATATGAGTGCGTAGTGCAGGCACAAATCTAGCCTCAGTTTATGCCTCTATAATGTTTTTGTTATTAACGAAGTGATGTGATTTTAATATAGTGGTAAAAAGGGTTTGATTCTCAGACTTGTGAAGATTCGATTTCTAGACCTAATTTTTAATGACTAAAAATAAAGAAGATTAAAAAAAAGTTGATTTAAAATTGATGGGAAGAACTGGGGCTAAGATTCCACTATTAACCAATATTTCAAGTGATAAAATCTTACAATTATGTATTCAGCTTATTCTAAATATTGCCAAAGTTAGGTTTTTAAAAGAATAATTGTAAATCGAAAGCATGAGACATCAAAAGTTTAAAACTAAGCATGACCCATCAAAAGAAAACACAATTATTTGAGAAAAAACATTTTTTTCAATTCAATTCAAAGCAATTAATAATAAAATAATTGTAAATATAGATAAAATAGAAGTTACCACTTATTTATCGGAGAAATAGCTTCCTCCGTCGCCCCAGTGATGATGATTAGCTCATTGTATTGGAAACACCCTCAAAAATATATTTCATAGCTCAAAAAGTGCTTACAGTGGTGAAATAATAGTAACACAGGAGAACAGAGACGCTTATAAGCGTTACAGAGAAGTGTTCTTTGCGTTACAGAAGAAGGAAAAGGAAACAGGAATAAAGAACGGACTTCAGGTGCTTCAGAAATATGACTGCTTGAGGGACTGTTTTAGCGACAGTATCAGCGACAGTTCCTTGGAGACTTATGTTCTTCACCTTCTTCTTCACCAGCAGCAGAAGTATTTTCTCCTGGAATTTTTTCGGTGGCTTTGGCTGTTTTGTTTCTCGTTTCTCTTGGCTATATATAGTATTAGTGAACTCTAGAAACCCTAGAGAACCGATAAGGACTCCAAAACAACTCCCAATCAAACTCAAATTACATGTAAATCCTAAACAGGGTCAAATTCTTTTTTTCGGCTTGATTCACTTCTGCAGCCATTTTTTCCGGGTGAAACACGTTTTGTGACGTGTATTGATCCTGTTTTGGTTGTTTACTTCCCTTGGGTAACTCATATTCACTTCCAAATCCCTTAGAATTCGATTCCAAACAACTTAGGAGGATTCTCACGTGAAACCCAAACTTCCCGCCATTTTCGTGATTTCAAATTCAAAGAAGGGTGCCCCAAATCCAAGAGTTGGGTGCCTTTAACAATTTTTCTTGCGGTGCCTTTATCAACTTTTCGAGCCGATTCTTCCGTAATTATTTATTTTTCAAAAATACCTACAAAGACATAAAAAGCCATAATAAGTACAAAATCGAACACTATCAAAATAGATAATTGAGCATAATTTAGACACAAAAATGTGTTTATCACAAAGTTATAATCTTTGCCTCGATATTTACTTCTATATTTTCTAACAAATGGTATACATCACCCCCTATACCAATCGATTCATTAACACACTGCATTAGCAGTGAAATTTATATGCAGCGTGTGGAGCTAAGTTGTATATCTTTCTTAGGTTTAGCCTTAGCTGAGATAATTTGCAAGCACAATTTCTACCTGTTCACATTTTTGTTTAATGTTTTGTTATCATAATATCTACTGACCTTACTTGTCTTTTAAATGTAAAATTTTGGAACTTTTGTTTTTCAGATAAAACTATAGAGCACAAAATAAGATTAACTAATTTGGAAGTTGAATGGTTGATTGAGTTTTTAGTTCTTAATAGGTTAATTTAAGTTTTTACCTTTTTTTTACAATTAATACAAAATTGATAAACTTTTTCATTTTTTTATAGGGGGTTGGGGTTGGGGCAACACTACTAGGCCACCCCATGCTTCCGTCGCTGCCTGTTGGGTTGAAAAATACACCTCTTGTTATATGTTGGTAGAACCGAACTCTAGGCATATGGTGATAGAATCATTTAAGCGATAGCTCAACGATTCTCTATCTAGTCGACTTGCAATGCAAAACAATTTCATAAACCTGGTCTTAAAACAAGCCTTACAATATTGGCTTAGGTACAATTAGTGTTTTTAGTAAGAAAAGTACAAGAACTTTTACGCTTGGTTATGTGGGGCCGAAACTAAGTTTATGCTCAAATAGTAGTTGATGAAAACTGAATTTCTGAAAAATTATTTTAATTTTTATATCCCAAAAGAAACTAAACTAAGTAACAAACATAATATATTTGGACGCATACTTAATTTCTGCCAAATTTTGGGAAGAACAATTTTCGGTCCATACAGATACTCAGTTTTCGTGAGCTAAGCCATGGTTAGATGATGTTACACATCCGCAGCAGCCAATAGCCATGGATTTAACTACTAGATTTGAAAAAAAAAATTATGTACCATACTAGTTGCCCTTAGCTACATCATGGCCATATACGAGAGAAATTTTTCACCATAATACTTGCTCTAAGAATTACATAGGGAACAATCACATTTGTGAGTGACTGGATCAAATGTTGGTTTTTACATTCTGACACCAGTAATACTCAACAAAAAAGGTTTGTTATCTCATCCGGGGTAGGTACTGATCACACTCATATAATATTAGATTTTTACCTGCTTTTACACATTTACACTGATCATTTTGATGCCTTAGTATCCACAGTATGGGAAACGACAAGCTTGTCATTTCCTTGGTTATTGTCAATTTTCATGTCTACATCTTTAACACTTCTCGAACTTTCCCTCATTTCAATTTGATTGCTAATGCAGCTAGTTTATATCAATTATCATCTCCATTGTTTTGCTTATCCTTACAAGCCTCTTGAGTAAGTTTTTCAAGAGCAAGGTTAATTTCTCTAAAATAGATTTCCATATCCATTGGGTTTGAACATGAGTCAGAACCCTTTATTATTTTGTTTCCCTCTCACCATTAGAATAAAACCCAACTATAAAATAAGACTGAACAACTGCTAATGAATTTGGTGGATCTTTATTTAGATATTCATTTTCCATATTTATAGCTTTAACATTTTATTCATGATTTCTATACTGCACAGTATTTTCCACAATTGTAGCCACAATATTTATATCTCGAGGTTGTGGAGCTTGATTCCCAAATTGTACTTGTGAAGCTTGATTCCATACTTTGTTTTGTTTTCCACATTTGTATCCACATCATTTGCCTCCTGAGATTGTGTAGCTTAATTTTCAAACTACATTTTCAAACTTTGATCCCCTTGACCATTTGAAGCTCGATTGTTATTTATTGTTGTTGATCATTATCTTGCTCTTCTTGTTTATTTTCACTATTCTCTTCCCCACTGTCATTATCTTCTCCAAATGGATCAACTCATTAAAGATATAGAAGAAGTACAGTTAACCATGCCATATTAGCAATTATAGCACACTAGTTTTCATTGTGGTTGAAGACATAATAGTGCTCACAAGTTACAATTAGGAAACTTAAACAGAAAATTATAAATTTTATTCTTTCATTATCTTCAAGAGTTAGAAAAACCTTTATGCAATTTATTGTCACTCTAGCTTTGACAACACCAGTTGTATCTCTATTATATGCTGAAACTACTTCTCCAGCTTCTGCAACCACCATTAGTGAAATGTTGTCCCTTTGTAAATATGTTCTAAGTCTGAATTTGATGTTAAACACTTCAAATTGGAAAATTGAATGTTGAATATTCATATGGAATTGCCATGGCATTAACACTAGAAGACGACCACCCGCAAAATGTGTCGCCCCTTGAGCACCCTTTGAAAGAATGATCTGATTTGAATTCTGAAGATGAATACATTCCTTTTATTCGTGATGATGATCACCACCTCTTTTTCTGCTCCCCATCTCTATCGAATAGAAAAACTAGCTAATGCCTTACTATTTTGCACATATGTATCCTATCAAATCAAAGGATTCAACCAATTTTCCTCATGCTTGCAAATTTTCATGTTTTATAGTTATTTGAGAAATTATGCAATGCATTTGTTAATTTGGAGAGAGACAATCCACATTGGAAGAAGAAAAAAACTTTTCTTTAAACTACTGATAATGATTTGAGATTTGGTTTTATTGAATTTTTTTGTTTTCTGCAATTACAATATTAGTTGTAGTAGAATTGATGACATGAGAATTTTTAAAATTTTGATGTTAAGACATATAAAAGGAATAATATGGGTAGTGATTTTGATTACTTTGCTAAGTGTTCTTCATGCATAAAACTTGATGACCAAGAAGAAAATTGGTTAAGGAAACTTTCAGAAATGGTAAAAGAAAATCTTGACTGATGGGATTAAGATCTTGGTTCTCAAGCAAAAGTGGAATTATTATATTTAAAGAGTGTTAAATTAGATATTTTTTTTTTAAATTTAGAAATAAACGATACATTCCTTGTAAGTGTAGTTTGATATTATGGATGTCGTTGATATTGGCTTATATCCCTTTCTTATGACAATAGGTATTGAGATTTGCATCTCATGAAACCAAGAACATGAGCAAGCCTCCACCGCTCAACTGCTTCTGCAATAAACCTAGCTTCTCCTAATCAGGTTTAGGATGGAGAAAAGGGCTAATGAATAAAAAATGAATATGACAAATAATTAAGTTTTAACACATAAGATATGATAAGAGATCCGTAAAAGAAAAAACAAACGAAAAAAAATAGGTGAAAGGATATAAAAAAAAAAAACAATTACAAAGTGGCTATCTAGTTTGCACTAGGTAATCGTGATAAAAATATGAAAGAGAAGTAAAAAGATTTTAGATTTTACGTTATAAAAACATCCTTCTAATAAAGTAATAAACAAAAAAATTGGCAAAACATGTTGAATCTTGAAACAATAATCATGAAACATCTTTTTTAGATGGATTGATTTAATAATTTATGAACATATAGGGGCATCTTGATTTTTTTTCCTATGGACTCTTTTTTTGAGTTGAGTTAACTCAATTATATCCGATTTGCTGAGCCGTGATAAGAGTCGGTTTAGGTGACATGCTTATTTTTAAATCTTTGACATGTCCCAATTAAAAATGTTACGCCAATTCATCCAACATATTGTCATTAGTTATATGCCATCGTTTTTGTTTATTTGGTACATGATATTAAAAACACAAAAAAAAGAAGAAAAAAACGCTCACCCCCTATCAGAACACTCAGAATTCAGGTCCCAAAATTACAAATTTTAATTGTGGCTCAAACTTTAAACTGTAAGCTTTCCGATAGACGAAAGAAATATCTAGAATACAAGATCTTTTTTTCTTTTTTTTTGACAATCAACATATTTCAATTCATTCAAATTAAAATAGTGATTACATGTTTGCTTACACGAATAATAAAAACATTAAAATACAAGATAATCAAAACCCTAATACAAATAAAGATATCAATTACAAATAAACCGCTAAGAGAAAAAGCAATAAACCTCAAAGATATCAAATTTTTATTTGTGTAGAAGGAAGAGATGATGGTATATTCCGAAATCAATTTCGACCATATAATCTGATTGTATTCGTCTTTGATAAGAGATGCTCCTAAAATAAAAGAATATTTTACCCATAAACTTATAGATCCAAAAAAACTCGTATGTTCTAAAATCCTTGGATAGGGATTCAAAACGACATCGTGTTGAATCGTTGATGTTTTTGAATCCACAAGACTTATAACTTTATTTTCGTACCTATTCTAATTTAGAATCTAAACATCTAAAATTATCATACATATTCAGCCACGTGTACGACCATGATTAGCTAACTCAAGCGACCATTGTGAGTTTTGGTCATAAATTCTAGGGCTGTTCACGGGTAGACCAACCCGCCCGCCCCAAACCGAACCGACCCGGACCGGTAGCCAACCCGCTCCAAACCGGCTATATATTGGGGCAATTTGGGTTGGTATTTGAACCCGAACCCATAGGGTTGGGGCGCGGGTTGAGAGATCCAAAACCCGACTGCCCCAAACCAAACCGATGGGTGTATAATGAAAAGAAAAAAAAAACCAAAATCAGTAGTAAAACCAGGTTAGCTAATTAGCTTCTTTAAGTTCTTTCTCTTTCTCTTTCTCTTTCTCAGTTTCTCTTGAGTTTCAGGGTTCACCGTTCATTATACAGTTTCTCGGTTGCATCTTCTTTGTATTAATTCTTCTGATCTTCTTAGTTTCTCAGTTTCATCTTCTTTCTCTGCGCCGCACAAACCCTAAAAGTATATTAATGCAGATGCAGTATACAGAGTTAGAATGTTAGATAACGTTGAGGAAGAGAGGCGTAGAAGAGAAAATAACAAAAGCATTCTCGTATCCGAGGTATGTTATGATTTTTTGTTGATATTCCTTGGGTTTTTATTAGGGATTTAAAATTTACAATGAACGATTCTGAAATAATTAGGGTTTTTATGATCATGTTCATCATCAGACTCTCGTCAAATCAGAGAAATTATTCAACAATTAGGTTTAGTTGGTGTGGGTTCAGTTCATCTTAAACATACTAGACAGTAGACAACAACTTCAATTATGGAAGAAACAATCATTTGGTAACATTGAGTCTCAGTGTGACAGTGTCTCAGTCTCACATTCAATCTATTCAGCAACAACTATAACATTTTTGTCAAAAGAAAAACAACTACAACATTAGTACATTACTAGTTAACAACATTCAATCTGAAATTCTGAATTATCCAACTTTTCATCCTGATGTCACTTAGATAACTCATTTTTGGTTAGTTGTCTATGTGATGATTCTGATGAAATCATTGATTTACCAACATTCTTTCTGTAACTCTGTTTACTAACATTCTTTCTGTTTACTAAGTAATACTAACATTCTTTGATTTCTTTCTGTTTACTAAGTAATACTAACATAGTAATATTCTTTCTGTTTAGTGTTTACTAACATTCTTTTTGTTTGTATTTAATTGTTCATGAATCATGCAGGATGAGCCATCCACTGTAACCACTAGCACTAAGGTTGTTAGTTTTAAAGAGGTAATAATGTAATATCATTTTTATTAACTAATTTGCCTGAGGGTGAGGGATGACTTATTAGAAGTCAGCCATATATGTGACATATCATGCTTGTTTAGCCATTTTGGCATTTTTGATCAATCATAGTTGATAGTTGTAGTTGTAAGTTGTGACCACATCATCGGCTCTTACAATTATAAAGGAGTGATGAGTATTAACTCTTCAAGTGCATCTTGTTCGGTAAGCCCATTAAAAATTCAAATTTATAAATGAGTATATGTGAATATGATCTTCCTAATAAATATGAATACTTACAGCTTTTTTTTTTTGTAGATGACTTCTCCTATTTTACAACAAACCTCATTGGGTGCCACAAGCGAAACTCCTATATCAGAATCACAACACATGGCAATAGTACAATCTCAATCAGCAGTTCCTGCTGCTGCTACTGCTAGTACTGATTCTACTGAAGGTACCTTAGTTAACAAGAGAAAGAGGCCAGATTCATGGGTATGGGAGCATTTCACTAAAGTTACTGTTAACAATCAACAAAGAGCTATTTGCAAACATTGCAAGATAAGTTATTCAGCTGATTCGAAGAAGATTGGAACTTCAACTTTAAATACTCATTTGTTGAGTCGATGTAAGAGGTACCCTGGACGAGATGATAAGCAGAAATCTATAGGGTTTGAGGCTAAAAAGGGTTCAGAAGAGGCTGGTAAGATGGTTGCGAGGAGTTACAGTGATGAATTATGTAAATCAGCTTTAGCCTACATGATTATCGTCGATGAGTTGCCATTTAGACATGTTGAGGGTGAAGGATTTAGATATTATAGTAATGTTTTGGAGGATAGATTTAAGATCCCATCACGTACAACAGTTGCTCGAAGCTGTTTGAAACTCTACCGTGCAGAAAAAACGAAGTTGTTTGAAACTTTTAAGAAGAAAAAATTTAGAGTTTGCCTTACGACGGATACTTGGACTTCCAACCAGATGTTGAATTACATGTGCCTCACAGCACATTACATAGATGATAATTGGTGCTTACATAAGAAGATTATCAACTTTTTTCAAATTGAAGGTCATAAAGGCGAGACTATAGGCAAGGCTATCGAGACTTGTTTGATGAATTGGAATATTGATAGTGTCTTTACGGTGACAGTGGATAATGCAAGCTCAAATGATACTGCTGTCCAATACTTATCTAACACACTTGAACAGTGGAATGAACCGAATGGTCATATATTGGGTGGAAGATTTATGCATATGCGGTGTTGCGCTCACATTCTCAATCTTATCGTGTCTGATGGGATGAAAGATTATAATGACTCTATAAGCAGAATTCGAGCTATAGTGAAGCATGTTAAGAGTTCTCCAGCAAGATTAGCTAAATTTAAAGAACATGCATCTCGTGAAAGGATTGAGTGCAAGAAACTTCTATGCTTAGATGTTCAAACCAGATGGAATTCAACATATCTAATGTTAGAATCAGCTGAAAAGTTTCAGAAAGTGTTTGAGAGGTTAGAAAAAAAAGATGGGAACTTCATTCGAGATTATATTACTGTTGGAAAGAACGTTCCCCCTACTCGAGAAGATTGGGATTATAGTAGAGCTTTTATTAAGTTTTTAAAGGTATTCTATGAATCAACTCTAAAGTTTTCCGGTACTTTGTATGTTACGTCTAGTATTTTCTTAGATGAACTGGTTATGATTGATGGAGAATTGCGTGAATGGAGTGAAAGCAATGATGTATTTTCAAGACGTGTGGCTGAAAACATGAGGATGAAGTTCAATAAGTATTGGTCGAACGAAAAGATTAATCAGTTTCTGTTTGTTGTCATTCTTCTTGATCCTAGGCACAAAGAATTCTATTTGAACTATTGTCTCTCTGTTATGCATGGTGAAGATGAGGCTAATAATCTTGTTGCAAAGGTAAAAGCTATTTTAGTTGAATTATATGACCAATATAGGGAAATTTACATAGGGGACAGCAATGTTTCTAGTAGTAGTACAAAAGATCGAGTAGGGAATGTTGATGCTGTTTCCGAAGTCTCATTTCGTGCAAAATTTCGTTTGGGATTAATTCAACGCATTAAAGAGGTAGATGGTGAAGAAAGCAAGACAGAAATTGAACGCTATTTGATGGAATGTCGTGAACCTTCTTGTGAGAACTTTGATATTTTAGGTTGGTGGAAAGTTAACTCTACAAGGTATAAGGTATTGAGTTACATTGCAAGAGACTTGTTAGCTATACCGGTCTCTACCGTGGCTTCTGAATCTACCTTTAGCACCGGTGGTCGGATTCTTGATGCATTTCGTAGTTCTCTACTTCCGGGAACAGTTGAAGCTCTAATTTGTGCACAAAATTGGTTACGAAATGATAAACCAGTTATAGTCGATGATTATGCGAATATGATAGAAGAAATTGATGAAGGTATACCAAAGTTCCTTAAGTTTATTACTGTTTATACTTTATAGAATATGCTATTGTTTCTTATGTTTCTTATGTTTCTTATATTGTTTCTTGTAGAAGTTAACATCACAGGTGAAATACTTACTGAAGATGATTAGTTTGTTATGTTGAATGCTTTTTGGGATAACAAAGGTAAACATCATCACTGGCTCACTGCATGCATTTCATTTTACTGTACAACAACATTATATACTGAATGATTTGTGATTTTTATCTTGTGTTTATATACTGAATGATTTGTGACTGGACACTTCAGTTTGATGTTCACATTACTATTAAAGTTGTGTGTCTAGGCTTTTTCCTATTCTTCTATGTTGATTGGTTGAACACTTGAACTTCAAGTTTAGTAAAATTGGAAATTCAAGGATTTGTTTATGAAAATTTCAACAACAAAAAAAGAAAGAATAATGAGAATGTTTCTGCCCTGTTTTGGCGAAGCTTTTTGACACAACTGTTAACCTTGCTTATTTTGCCTATATTTTTATAGTAGAGATATTTTGATTAGGGCTGTTAACCTTTTGCTAGAATTCTGAATTCATTGATTTCATTCTAATCTAGTGATTTTTATGGGCAGATTTGCGATAGCTATGGTTAGACAAAGAGGCCAACGGTGGATCTCAGGCTCTCAGGTCTCAAGAGAAACTGTTTTGTGATGTTAATTTCTAACTAAGTAACTATGAATTCTGCCCAGTTTTTGTAATAGTCTAATAGACCTTGTTTTGGCTGTTTCATTTTAGTTTTCCAAGTAATGTATTGTTGGCAGTTCACATTTTAGATGATGAGAAATGAGAAATCCAGTATCTTGAATGCTTGAATGCTTGAATGAAATGTTGCTTTAGTTTTTTGTTGTAAACCGTTGAACCGCCCCAAACCGAACCGATGAATACCGGTTTGAGGCATTATCGGTTTGGACAAAGACATGGTCCGGTTTGGGTTGATATTTTGGTAAACCGTATGATGGTCGGGTTGGTTTGGGGCAGCCAAAAAACCACCGGATCAGACCGCTGCACACCCTAGTAAATTCTCCAGTCGAAAGAAAAGATAAAAGTATAGTAATGTCTAGGGCAGAGAGAGATAAAAGGGTGTTTCAAGTAATCTTCCAAATCTTCCTCTAAAATTTTTCTTTTGTGCGCGCAGTGGGATAGAGAGAAAACGAAAACTTCTTTTTTCTTCTTCTTCGATGCTTAGAAGAGGAAAATCTTCTTCATCTTAAACCTTCTCTGTTAGAATACACAAGGAGAAGGGATTTAGAGAAGAAGAAGAGAAGAAATTTTTGTTTTTTAGTATTTGCACAGAGAGAGAGAGAGATGGATCCTTCTTCTTCTCTTATATCATCATCACCAGCGCATGATAATAATAATAAGGATAAGGATGATGTTGTTTCTGTTGTTGATGGTGTTGTTACTTCATCACCACCACCTTCTGTAGATCCTTTCTTAAAAGAAGCTCTTCAAAACCCTCGCCATCGTCTTACCAGTTAGTCTCTTTTACC
>JAJJMC010002511.1:1957517-1979798 GCA_023531435.1 Papaver californicum | reverse complement strand
AGTTCACTTCCTGGCTTAGAATTTGATTAGTCTTTCTCCTTTCTGAACTCCGTGCTGAAGTGTTCTTGTTATTTGGTTGGTTTTATCTGGAGACTAAAGCGTGTGTGTTTTTAGTTTATACTCTGTTCGTTTATCTGTTTAACATGGTGTGTCTAGTGCGTAAATTTGCTCCGAAGCCACATAAATGCAAAATATTATAGGGAGACAGTGTTCCATGTGTATTGCATCGTTTACCGTAAAATTGATTGGAAAATAGAGACACCAAAGCGTTAAGCATCACTCTAAGCTGTTTTTGAAATGATTGCTATGGTCAAATTTGCCGAATCTATAAAAGCTGAGATAGCCTTCCATGAACTAGTTACATGTATTCTGCGTTATTTCAATTTTTTTATATTTGTTTACCTTTTATGAGTCATCACCTTGATTTCGTACCTATTTTCTTGTGTAATGTCAGTTTTGCGAATGGAGCTGGATATTCAGAGGTTCATGCAAAATCCTGATCAGCAGCAGTTTGAGCTCCCACATTTCCCAACTTCATACCTTCGACTTGCCGCACATCGCGTGGCCCAGCACTACGTTCTGCAGTCTATGGTATTGGATACTGGTGCTGATGGATCGGGAACCAAAATTGTGGTCAGGAAAATAGCCGAAAGCAAGTACCCTACTGTATGTTTGTCTGAAGTCCCTGCTGAGCAGACAGAGAATGATAAACCTGAACAGGTTAAGCTGGCCATCAGGCAGAGACCAAATAGAGGATCTGCAAATGACATGAATGAACTTGGTAATAAACGTAGTCCAGTCAGAACTGTGGAAGAGCGGAAAGAGGAATACGATCGAGCTCGCGCCCGTATCTTCAGCAGCTCTAGTAGCCCTGACCTGGTAGAGGTTGCTGCTTCTCAGATTACTGTTGATGGAAGAAGTTCGTCTCTTGGCAGTAGTGAGAGTGAAGCTTGTAGAAACGTGATTAACGAATTGGAAAAGACGCCTATGACCAGGGATGGTTCCCGGGTTGCAATCTTTAGGGACAGGGAGAAGGATCGTACTGATCCAGACTATGACCGTAGTTATGAAAGGTAGGTCAAGTCTGTTAGAAATTGGAAGTAAGAGGTTGGTAGATTGATTAATCTAAGTGGAGTTTCAAAATTGTTTGTACAGGTACATTAGGAGCCTACCCTTTAACCAGAACTTCAGCTTGGGACCTTTCAACATGCCGAATTTCCCTCCTTCATTTCCTCAGTATGAAACTGGCCTTCCACATCTTACTCGGTTGCCAAGGACCCAATCAGCCCCTAGCTATGGACCTTCAAATCCAATTATGAGCCCTTTTTGTGCTGTGGGATTGAATCAGCCTTCTGGAGATGCTGTCTACATGCAATGGCCGAGTCCTGCAATGGTCTATGCCCAGGGCTATGAGCAACTTAGACATGCTATGTTCCAGGTGCATTGCAGTTTCACATTTAATTAAATATCTACTAATAACTGCAAATATTAGCAACCTATAGGTAGGGTTTGGACTTTGGACATCATGCCATTAGATGACTCTGTGTTTTGAACCTTTTTAGGTGATAAGAATCTAATTTGGTCATAATGATCAAAGTTCAGTTCTGGCAAATGAAAACTAATTTCCTTAGATTTACTTATCAGCCTAGAAATGATTCCTAACCTCAGTACAAAACTGGAATCTAACAACCTAGGCCATTTTGAAGGATGAGACCTGTAGTGGAGCTAAACTTATTTAGAGTTCTTTCCCAACTAATTCTCAACTGTCAATCTTGTTTTTAGAAGATTAGTATTAATGGGTAATTATTGTCCTTAGCTAACCTGGACTCATAGACATTGATGTTTGGCCCCCTCTCGAGCTAAGCACTTACATAATCTGCTCGTAGATATTAGGGCTTTGATGACCACTACCTCGGGTGTAATATTCATTTTTTTTGTTCTTACAACTGCTCTTTGTTTGATGCAGGCTCCTCCATTCCACCACCAACCTCTGAGTTTTGATTACTCCCAAAACCATTAGAGGATGGGGGATTATATTATTGTATTGATTTTAGATGAATGGGTTTTCATTTTTCCCTTTTCTTCTAGGTTGGTTGCCTTTACTGGTAGAGTAAAATGTCAACGACTGTCATGGCACATACTTTTTTTCTTTCTTTCTTTCTTTCTTTCAAGTTTTAGATTTTGTTTTCTGATGTATTAGTAGCAGTGGAGATTATTATCAGAAAGCACTACCCCCAGTATTATTTCTCTAATGCTGTCTTATGATAAGAGAGTCTCCTGTCTTAGAATTATTAAGTTGAGCATTATGAATCAATGTTCTCTACCCTGAGTATGAAAAAACAATCTTCAGCAGGGAGGAGATAGAACTGCTCACGTTTTTTAATAAGTAGTCTCAACTAGAAATACAACTGGTTTGGTGGACTTGTGATAAAAAAGACCTTAGTCTACATGAATTGCAATTCGGATTGAGGAACCCGTGTATGGCTGGTCCAAACTGTTTATATATGGTTTATGACTGTTGGTTGTATGGCAACTTTACTGTATCGATCCTTGTTTGGATGATTTCTCGAAGGATGGATCCCTTGTGAAAATGCTTCCATGTGATCTTGGAGTTGGGTTTGCCTATCGATGCTTAGGAACCTGCTCTGAGTTATCAAAGATTAATTGGTTACTGACATAGGTGGGGGAGTAAGCATCCATTGCCTACAAAGTATCCATTGATCAAAAAGTTATCTAAAAGATAATTTGGCATTCCATTAGTCAGGTTAGCTTGCCGACAGCGTCCATTGCACGAGACCGGGACCTTTTCTATTAATTTCAGCAAGCTACGCCTGAACCCTGAAGGCCCTAAACAAAACAAACAACAATCAGCCTGTTTCTAGATTACTGCGAACGGAACGTGCGTTTCGGTTTCCTATGCACTTCGGTTTACAATAAAAAACACTACTGTAGTAGTATTCTCTTTTTAGGGTGTTTCGTAGACAGAGAGAAGAAGTGCTGTGTGATTTACATTATTCTATTCATTAACCATCCCCAAAAGGCATGGTTTCCTTTAGTATTAAATGTAGATTTAGTGATGTAGTCATGGATAGATAAAATAGGACACAACTACGATTCCACTTTCTTATCCCAACTCACGCCAACGCTACAAAAAGCCAGAAATTGTATGGCTTTCCCAAAATCTCACCTAAATTTGGTAATATGATAATAACAAGTCCAGACAATACAGATCTCATGCAATGAATAAGAAACAATATTCAATAACTTCTCTCTCTACTCACAGCTCATCTTGAGATTCTTAGGATGAATCACATGTTAATGCCCCATGCTTAAGACTTTAAAAACTACATTATTTTAATTATACAATTAGGATTCAGGATTAAACGAAGAAGATTCTTTTTGAATTTGTTAACGCGAAGACAGAATGGGACAATCAAAGTCCAGATGATACAAGATATTGCGACAGAAACACTTCAATTATATGCATATAACCCCTAATAATTGAAATCATTCGCTCAATCTCTCTGGATCCAACCAATCTTGTTTATTTGTTTAACATGGACAAAGTGATTCTCATAAGCCAGCTCCCAGTTTCGGATATACTTTCTTTTTCTAGGTTTAAAACAACTTTAAACATCTGAATTTGGTCTGTCTTGTCTCCTTGCACAACTTGGATTTGCATTTATGGATTACATTTCTCCAATTTGCATAAATGTAGATGGTGAAGTGAAATGAAATGTCCCCGAAAATGTTTGAAGCTAGAAGGACGACAAAAATTCTGCTTATCTACATTATTATGCCACCAAAAACTGTCGGACCCTTCTGTCTGTCACACTTCCGAATTTCGTATAAGGCGCAGCTCACATTTAGTACAAAGTAGAAAATTGGTACCCTCATGACCACATATATCTAGTATATGTGGTATAACATGATAGTCGACATTTATATTTAGCTGTGAGAAACCATGTTCTTGCAAGACCTCAAGGAAGTTGGATTCCGAGAACATAATAAGTGATATACGCATGAAGACAAGGTCAGACAGTACTAGATCAGGTTTGAAATGCTTGCCTGAGTAAGCATAAAAGATGTATCTTCCTCCACTGGCTGTCAGAATGAAAATAGGCTGTTGCACATCACAAACCATATCTCTCGCATTATACAAACACCATTCTACACTCTACAGTCCCAAGAATGCCGTGAACATCAAATATCAGAAGGTTTACGGTGAAAAGAAATAAATCTGCATTCACGCTGTAACTGCAATGAAACAACTAAACTACCCAACCATCTAGGGTGAGAGAGCTGATTACGCTGCCCAGTGGGAAGACAGTGCATAGTTAACTTCATTGCCTGGCATAGAAGTTAACAATTCACCTCACAGACATGAATACTCCATACTTCAGTTGTATAAGAGGAGATCAACTAAAACATACAACTACATGCCAGGAAATGTAAGATAATCGACCCAAGGTAGAAAGAGGAAAACTTATGTAATACAAAGAAATCTTGATCTCATGTTTGCAACACTGAGGATATCTAAATCTGAGTTGGAAATTAAGAAAAGAATCTATTGAGGTACAAAGACCATAAAAACACAAGTAAGAAGATCGATAAATAAGATGTATTGGATTACTGATAAATTTCAGACACTCAGTTTAAATACTTTGATGGCACTGGAACTCCGTCATGAGCTTTTCCTAACATCGGAGGCTTCCTTGCTCCCTACTACTCAAGTAGAAAAATGACACAATTTACAGCAAGTTTAAACAACTCCATAATTCAAATTCCTCTCCTTTACATAAGAGCACAAAGATAAGAAGACATAGAAGGAATGAGAGCAAGGAAACCCGCTCAGATCTGGTCTATGAACATGTCAGACGAATATATACCCCATTTTGTATCTGGAGAATACTCAAAGCTACCACCTATCCAACCATCATAAGCTCGAAACAGGAATGTTTTTGCAGCTACCTCCATTACAACACTATGAAAACAACCCATCTAGAAGACCACTTGTGGTTCTAGAACAATCATGGTACTGAACAAATTTACTTGTGATTACCAAGCTTCGGAGACCATAGAACTCCATGTAACATCATGACTAATATATATCAGTTACGCGGAGCAAAGAGCAGAAGCCTGACTTATACCGAAGATTTGTAATTACAATACATGAAAACCAAGGACTATGAAACTATAGATTGACATCACCTGGAGATGACTAAGAAATTTGGGATCTGGAGAAGGAAGTTTGATGGAACCATGATGCCTAATGTCTACAAATTTCTTTGACATTACACTAGAAACAAGAACTACAACTGCAGGCCTAGTTCACACTGAACCCAATTTTCTCAAAATTAAAGAAATTTCCTCGAACACAACTTTCCAGAATAACCAATTAGAGAATAGATAAGAACAGGGGAGCAATTTATTACCAAACTTTAATCGTATCCGGTGGGAAAAAGAGTCAGAGCTTTCCTCCCTCCTCCTGCTGTTGCAGATTCCAAATCTTCAACATAATTGGGAGTTTGAGCAAAAACTGGACCTCCCATCCTATGGACTGGTTGTGGTGGTGGCTGTTGTGCTGGTAACTGCCGAGTTAAAAATCCATGCTCAAACTGCCCACCTGGTGGTGACCCAAATTGACCCACTTGCCTGTGATGATACTGCTGTTGCTGTTGTTGCTGCTGCTGGGCAGCTATAACAGCTGCGGCAGCCATTTGCTGTTGATGGTGTAACACCGGGACAAACGGTAAGTAATGATCGGGAGCTGGACGACCAGGATGTAAAAAATGGTGGGGCACAGGAGCAGAAGCAAATAAATGATCAGTAGCAGCATCAGCAGCTGATAAAGGACCACCTCCATTTCCAGCACCACCAGCTGATAATCCTTGCATCCTTTTGAGATAAAGTCTGTATTTTTGTAAATGACTCGCTACATTTTCCCGAGTCAACCCATCTACACTCATCAACTGCATTATAGTTTTAGGTACAGCATTTTTGATACCTAGATGTGCCACTGCATCAACGAACCGTTTATGAAGTTGTGGTGTCCAAACAAGTCTAGGTCTTTTAAGAGTTCTAGCTGGTTCATCACCAAGATTACCAGATCCTAGCTCAGCTGATTCGAACTCGGAAGAGTGAGGTTGAGATGGAGGTGAAGGTATAGAACCACCACCACCTCCTCCTAATTGACCGGATGAAATAGGAATTGGTGATTGATTTTGTTGTTGTTGTTGTTGGGGACTTGAATTAGGGTTTCTAATGTCAAAAGCTATGGCTAGGTCTGGTGTAATTAGGGTTTGTGAAAGAGGCATAAGTTCTTCTGGTGATGGTAATTCTTCTTCCCATCTTGGAAACCAATTTGCTTCTTCTTCTCTCATAATTTTACAAAAAACAAAAAACAAAAAACAAAAAAAACAGACCTTTTTTTCACTACTTTCTCTCTCTTTATATCTCTCTTCTCTTCACTCTGTAATAAGATTCTGCTGTAACTGTAGAGTGATGTTTGTTGTTAATTGGGTACTTGTGATTTTGAAGTTGACGAGAGCGAATTTGGGAGAAAATTTAAGAAGAGAGATTGAGGAAAAGGTGATGATGATGCTGACGATGTTAATGAAGACGAACAAGAATTCATTTGATAGATTTGTTTGTTCAGAGAGAAATGTTCGAGGTGGATCTTGTATTCTTCGGTTTTTTTTCTTTTTTCTTTTTTTTTTTCGTTTTTTTTTTTTTTTTTTTTTTTCCGATTTTCGTGGGTCTTAAAAAGTAAGCCTAGGGGTTCCAAATTCAATTGAGGGGTTCCTCTAATAAGACGAAATATGGACATTATGAAGTAAAACTTAAAAACCCCTAATCCATAATATTTTCATAATACCCAAACCACCCATGATTAGTAATCTTTATTACATTAATTAGTTAAGATTAAATTAAACCAATCATGATTAATTAAACATAATTTTTACTTAATCAAATGATTTGAATTTTTTTTTTTTGAATTTGTGTGGAAGAAAAACTAGATAAAATTTAAGAAAATTTTATCGTTTTTTTTTTTGAACCCTAAATTTTGATTCAATAAACCATAGTAGCATTGAGCATACCTCTAACTTATACTTTTGATCTCTTTATGGCTCAAATTTGATGAAATCACGATTTGAAAGATTCAAATTTTGTTGTTCAGAGAAATTTACGGTTGGGTTTCATGTCGAACCCAACCGTAACCATAAGAACACCGAAGAACACCATTTTTGCCCAGATTTACGGTTGGGTTTTCAACAAACACAGCCGTAAATCAAAGAACAATGATGAACACCATCTTTTTCCCACAGTTACGGTTGGGTTTTAAACCAGACCCAACCGTAAGTAGAAGAAAAATAATGAACACCTTTTTTTCCCATAGTTACGTTGGGTTTTCAACCAGACCCAACCGTAAGTAGAAGAAAAATGATGAACACCATTTTTTCCCATAGTTACGGTTGAGTTTTAAAGGAAAAACCAACCGTAACACATCCTTTTCAGAATTGATTTTTTTGGTTAAATTTGAGTTTTAGAAATCAAAATTTTGAAATAATTCAATCATTTTTACTAGATTGAAGGTAAATTGGGTGTTTGAAACAAAGAAAAAACGAAAAACACACAAATTAGATAATCCAAATTTGTGTTATCCAGTAGAATTTACGGTTGGGTTTTGGCTTATAACCCAACCGTAACATATTCTGTTAATTTTTGTTGCAATTTCAACACAGAATTACGGTTTGGTTTTGCCTTAAAACCCAACCGTAAAAAAGTTGTAGAGTTTGTACAAATTATATTACGGTTGGGTTTAGTTATCGGACCCAACCGTAAATGATCGTGTTAATTTTTTTTTTTGATTTTCAATATACTCCAAATTGGGTTTAAAACACACCTTCTTAACTTATTCATTCTATTGTAATAGATTTAAGCAGTACATTAAAGGAAAAAACAAAGGAAACGAAATACAATCATTGGATGATTACACTTAAACACTTAAAGATAATGACGATAATCAAACACCCGACTTGTTTCCATAATACGATAGCAATCTGTATGCTTGAACTCCTCCCCATATTTGATTCTATACTGCTCCATAGCCAACACATGCTGAAAAAAACAAATCAATTATTAGTTTGAGTTTTTGAAATCTCTTTTTAATTAACGATTTATTAATCGACAAACTTACTCTTTCCACACCGTTCTCGTAGGTATTTGCTTCGAATCTCATTTGCATTTCCAGTTTTAAGTTGTTCATTTGTCTATACAACGTCTCAAACCGTCTCTTGATGGCTCTCCACGTCCTATGATTTACATTCCCCTCTAATGCCGCAAACATTCGAAACACACGCTTCCACCATTCTTCAGTATCTTGATCCTCATGCCAATCTTCTTGTGAAACAACGTTGTTATTGTTGTTATAGAAGGCTCTATCGTAAGCATGCTCTACCATCGTATGCCACGCTCGAACAATTGCAACATCTTCATCATTCGTGTATGTATTTACCATTTTTAGTGGTTGAAAGGGTATGGTGAGAATAATGAGAAAGTCTAGAATTATAATGAGAATGAAAGGGATAGAGAATAATGAGAAAGTGACAAGGAAAGGTTTCCTTTTATAGGAAAAAAGGAACCAACGACTAGATTTTTCAAACAAAAAACCCGTTGGAATTGTGTACTTTAAGGAGACAGAAATTCTGGAATTTTGAGAATCCCGTAGAATTTACAGTTGGGTTTTGAGGTAAAACCCAACCGTAATCTAGTTGTGGTATTTAGTAGGAATTTTAGTTACGGTTGGGTTGAGTCATCGAACCCAACCGTAACTTCTATTGTTAGTTTTTTAGTATATATTTTATCATATAGTTACGGTTGGGTTTTGCCTTGAAACCCAACCGTAAGCTGGTTGTGGTGGTTGTAAATTTTTTTTTACGGCTGGTTTAGTAATCAAACCCAACCGTAAAATTGAGTTTTTAGAAAGAAATGTAGTTACGGTTGGGTTGAGTCATCGAACCCAACCGTAACTTCTAGTGTTAGTTTTAGTGTATATTTTATCATATACTTACGGTTGGGTTTTGCTTTCAAACCCAACCGTAAGGTAGTTGTGGTGTTTGTACAATTTTGTTTACGGTTGGGTTTAGTTATCGAACCCAACCGTAAATATGATTTTTTTAGTATGAATTCTAGTTACGGTTGGGTTGAGTCATGGAAGCCAACCGTAAAAAGGAGTTTTTAAGACAAAATTAGTTATGCTTGGGTTTAGTTCATTTTCTTATCAAATACCAGAGTTGTTAAAAACCTTATTTTAACATTAAAGGAAGAACTAAAGGAAACGAAATACAGTAGATCATTAGATGATTACACTTAAACACTTAATCATAACGGCGAAACTCAAGATAGAAACTTTGTTCCAAGATACGATAGCAATCTGTATGCTTGAACTCCTTCCCATATTTGATTTTATACTGCGCCCTAGCCATGACATGCTGAAAAAAATAAATCAATTATAAGTTTGATTATTTTAAATCTTTTTTAACGAACGATTTATTAATTGACACACTTACTCTTTCCACATTGGTTTCGTCGGGAAATGCTTCAACTCTCATTTTCATTTCCAGTTTTAGGTTTTCCATTTCTTCATACAACACCTCAAAGCGTCCTTTGATGGTACTGCACGTCCTCCGATATCTATTCCCGTGTAATGCCACAAACATTTCAAACACACGCTCTCACCAAGAATCGTCCTCCTGACCGTCCATCCAATTTTCAGCTATAACAACGTTTCTATTGTTGTTATAGAAGACTCCCTCGTAAGCGTGCTCTATCATCGTAACCCACCCTCGAACAATTGCAACATCTTCATCATTCGTGTATCGAACCATTTTTAATGGTTGAAAGGGTATGGTGAAAATGAGTTGGAAAGTCTAGAATTATAATGAGAATGAAAGGGATAGAGAATAATGAGAAAGTGAAAAGGAAAGGTTTCCTTTTATAGGGAAAAAATTCCCAACGGCTAAATTTTCAAATAAAAAAACCGTTGGAATTGTAATTTTTTTGTGACTATTCAGGGATAATTTACGGTTGGGTTTTGTAATGAAACCCAAGCGTAACAAATATGTGGTTTTTGTTCAAATTATATCACGGTTGAATTTTGGCTTAGGACCCAACTGTAATTTTTAATGTTAGTTTAAGTGCACGATCATTTACGGTTGGGTTTTGTAATGAAACCTAACCGTAACAAATATGTTATTTTATTGCAAATTATATTACGGTTGGGTTTAATAATCGGACCCAACCGTAAACATAAGTTTTTTAGTGGAAATGTAGTTACTGTTAGTTTTTTTATGCTTAAATCAGTCTTGTATTTGTTTTATGTTGGTGGGAAAAGTAGAAGAGAGATAAGAGAGTTTTAACCCAAAATTTTTAAAAACCCAAAATGAGTGATTCTAGTGGCAAATTTGTGAGGGTGAATCCTTGTATGATTGCCAAACTAAATTCTACATACCCATTGAGGGAGACCCAACTATGTATGATTATTTGGATGGTAGAGAGGTTTTAAGTGTAAGTTGTGATGCTGAAACTAAACCAAATGGAGAAAGTAGTCGTCAAAGTGAAGATTCAACTGCTGAGAATAGTCATGTATCATTATAACTTAAACTCTTTTTCATTTTTTGCTGATATTTAAGGAAATGAGGTACATAATAGTGGTTTTTTTTGTTACTCCGTCATGTTTACGGTTGGGTTTTCTTGAGAAACCCAACCGTAACTATACATTTGTGTTTCTGAAAAGTAGAATTTCACAGTTTTACGGTTGGGTGTTTACCACAAACCTAACCGTAACTTAATACGTGCATGGGTATTTACTGCACTTGTTACGGTTGGGTTTTACTCTTTAACCCAACCGTAAAATTGGTTTGGATTTTTTTTGTTGTATTACGGTTGGGTCCGTCGATTCTACGGTTGGGTCTTACGCTTTTACGGTTGGGTCTGACGCTTCTAACCCAACCGTAAAGTTATTGGTTTTAGTGTTTTGTTGCGTAATGCCTTGATCTTTTTTGTTCATCTCGCGGTTGTACCTCAACCAATATATGATCAGCCTCCTCCAAATGATATTGAAACTATAGATACTACGGATCACTATTTGAACGACCTGGTAGGTTATAGATAAGTTGTTAATCCCTTTCGACAATTGTCATAATGCCATTTTTTTTCTCATAACTTTCTGTTCTTGGACCATGTAGACATGGGATAAAAAAGATGATGCAAAGAAGTGGGCTACAGAACATGGGAAACTCATCATGTGTGTGATTGTTTGTAACAACCAACAAAAACACAACCACTTTCAAATGGTTTGTGAGTGTAGTGAACAATACACAAGACATGCAAAGAAGGGTACTGAGTATGTACCAAAGACGAAGATCAAGCGAAAAACTTACACTAAGAAGACGGGATGTCCTTTCAAGCTTCAATTTCGTAAGAACAACGAGAATAAGTGGTTCTTGTCTACAGTTGTATGCGGTCGTCACAACCACCTACCACCAGAAACTTTGTTAACGCATCCTTCTATGGCCCGGCTTACCAAGGAAGAAAAGCTCATCGTAGACGATATGACGGATAAGCGTTTGAAACCCAGTGATATACTCGGGCACTTGAAGAAAATAAACTCAAATAATGTGTCTACGTTGGAGACAATCTACAACGCCAAAGCCAAGTTGAAGCGTGAGAAATGGGAAGAAAGGGACCCGATCCAACAACTTTTGTACTTGGGGGAGACGAAAAACTACACCATGTTTCACGAAGAAGATGAGAATAAAGAAATTAAGCATATTATATTGGCTCATCCCGAGTTTATAAAGTTAGCACGGTGCTCCCATCAAGTGCTTATGATGGATTGCACGTACAAAACTAACAAGTATGAGCTCCCGGTTTTGAATGTTGTAGGCCAAACTTCTACCAAGTCCCCGTTTAGTGTTGCCTTTTGCTTCTTGAGAAACGAGCTCGAAGAAAGCTATGTGTGGGCATTGGAACAAATTAAATTATTCTACGTTGAAGGATATACCCCTAAGGTAACTATCACTGACAAAGAACAAGGCTTGATGAATGCCATTGCAAGGGTATTCCCAGATGCTCATCATCTTCTTTGCACGTTCCACTTGTGGAACAATATTCAAACCAAGTGCAAAACGATTATTCGGCCAACAAAGAAAAGCGAGATGGAGAGAATTAAAAAATTGCCGGTTTCAGAACAAGAAACGACCAAAGAAAAATTCGAGGAGGACGACAAGTTGGCGGAACTAAAATGGGCTAGTTTCCAAACTGAATGGGACGCTTTGACATGGTCTATCACCAAGGAAGATTATGAAGAAAATGTTCGTATGTTATGCTTGCATTGGAGTAATTATCCAAAAGTTGTGAACTATTTGATGGACCATTGGTTGAATCCCCGCAAAGAGAAGTTTGTAGCGGCGTTCACAAACCAATATAGGCACTTTGACAACCAAGCTACAAATACCGCGGAGTCATCTCACAACAGAATGAAGAAGAAGCTTCATAATTCTGATGGTGGGTTTGTTACGGTCTTCGAAGTGATGCACGATTATTTTCTCCGTGACCTTGACAGAGTTAAGGAATCTTTTGAAAAAAGCCTTTCTAGAAAACACGTCAGCTATAAAGACGAACCATTCTTCCAAAGTATTTTTTATAAGGTGTCGCATTGTGCTATTGAGAAGATAATGTACGAAGTAAAGCACTATAGATTGGGAAACTTACACGGAGAAGAAGAGTGTGTTTGTCATAACATGTCAAGTTTGGGACTTCCCTGCCGGCATATGATGCCCAAGTACGAAGAAGACGGTGTGATCCCAATTCAAGATATTGATCCGTTTTGGCAACAATTGTCTTTCGATGAACCCCTCGTCGAGCAAGATTTTGGTGCATCGTTTGCCGACACCCACGTTGGAAAGGCTTTAGCCAAGAAATACGATACATTAAATAAGGCGCAAAGGCAAATTATGTTGACGAAGTTGAGTTACTTCGTGTTTCCGCACACAAGGTACGCTGTCAAAGAACCAATTAGAGGGAAGAGAAAAGGTAGGCCTTCTACCAAAGAATCGAGGGACGTGGGACGCAAAAAAGCTAGGTAATTGCATGAAGAATCAAAGAAAAGAAACCCTTCTGCATTTGAGCATTTGCAAAAGGAATATGAAGCAGAGGATGAGAAGGAGGATGATGCTCAACGAAAAATAAGTCAAACGGAACAAGGGGGACCAACTCTAGTAGATATTAAAGGAAAAGGTCTCGCGGTTCCCACTCAAGAAAGTTCAACAATTGTACTTGGTGCCAAGGGAAAAGTTCCTCCACACCCAAACTCAAGAAGAGTAAGTATGAAGGAACTAGCAAGAAGAAAAAAAAGAGTTAGTATGAAAGAATTAGCAAGAAGAAAAGAAAAACTTAAAGGCAATACATTAGTGGTTGAAGAGCCATATACGATCCGGATTCCAGGAGGATTGATGCAATTTCCATCTAACTTTTCAAGAATTGAGAATGGAAAAATCGTCCGAACCGAGCACATTATTTATGAAAATTATATGTCAACGTTTCCGGCTTTTTTTCGTCCATACATAAAGGCCACCGACGATGTTGCCGGTGATGGTAATTGTGGATACCATGTATTCATTGAATAAGTTGGACCATTTAGCGGAGCAGCAGGGTTGGGTATGGACGAAGTAACTTATGTAAGGCATAAGTCAGCGGTTGAACTACGCTCTTACCCGGATTTATACAAGCCAATGATGTGTGCATATAGAGATGAAGAGTCTTTGTTAAACGAGGAGTTCATCGCTCTCGAAAGGCGTTTAATAGGCAAAAAGAATTGCACTAGCGAGTATTGGATGAGCATGCCAATATGTGGGCAAATCCTCGCCAACGCTTTCAATTGCGTCATACATTATATCTCAAATGGATATTGTTTTACATTTGCACCAACAAGATCAACATTTGTCGAACAATTGGCTAATAAAAGATGTGTGATTGGGCTGGTGCAGAACTGCCATTATGTCGGTCTCAAGTTAAAAGAAGGAAGTCCATTACCCCCGTTACAGGATAGATACGACGGTGATATCGCCAAGTCTTGGTGTCACCGGTTCAAGCAAAATTTCGAACTCTGGAAGGCATTAAAACCCTCCCCGACCTTTCAATTCATATCATTTGTTTCTGACTCGGAGTCGGAATGATAATATAGTAAACCTGGAAGGCATTTAATATTGGTAGTAACAATATCATATGTATGTTGGAGGAATCATAATATTCACTGAAATTCCAACCGTAAACCAGTCACTACACAATTATGATAATTTTACGGTTCGGTTTTGAGTGCAAACCCAACCGTAAACCTTCCGGGGTTTTTTCACCCAGTTTTAGGGTTGGGTTATGACTCCAAAACCAACCGTAAACCTGGGTGAATTTTAATCTGGAAGGTTTACGGTTGGGTTTGCATTCAAAACCCAACCGTAAATATTTTTTTAACCTTTTTTTAGAATTTCAATTCACTCAAAATTGGGTTTAAAACACAAAATTTATGTAAACATCGAATTTTTGACCACATTACAACCCATGAAATCATTAAAGTAACCTGGGATACAATTGAAATTACCACTAACAAACCCAAACGGCATTACAAAAGAACTAATAAATAGGTTTGCGAGTGAGCAAAAAGTCCTTTAGGATGTGATAATGAGGTAGGTATAAAAAGGGCCATATTTTCCATCTCCTCCATTCCTGAAGAGATCTCTGTAACACCTCATCTTCGGTTTCACTCCTAAGTCGTAGTTGACCAATAATACGAACTAATGCCATAAATTCTTCTACGTATCGGTGTATAGTGTTATATCGACAAATCAATTTGACGTGATCACGGTTATAAGGGTTGGCGGTTTCAGAACAAAAGTTTTCATGGATTGTTTGCCAATAACTCGGACTCGTTATACCACTTTGCCTTCTTTCTTATCCTCTTTTTGGAAAACATAATACATAGTTGCGGCAAATACATAAATCTTCATCCAAAGAAAAATCTGGATTTTTAATCCCAGGTTGACCCATATTCCACTATGTTAGAGTACTAGTTTTGTTGGAGATGATTGTTGTAACATAAAGGTTTAATTTTTTTAAAAAATGGATGGGTTGGATATGTACTCAACTATTTCACTTATAAACCAGAAGTGTAACGGCTATATTTTGAAAAATGGGTCGCACAAGGTTTGAACGGCTCTATTTGAAAACCCAAACAAACTTCAAAAATGACCCAAAACTTTCCTCAAATGGAATTTACGGTTGGGTATTGACTCAAAACCCAACCGTAATATCCTTGGGAATTGATGTGTTCAGGTCATACATTTACGTTGACTTTTAGTACAAAATGTTGTCCATATTTTACGGTTAGGTTTTAACAAAAATCCAACCGTAATTCACATGTAGCCTGATGTGCACATTATTTTTACGGTTGGGTTTTTCTTAAAACCAACCGTAATACTCTAACAAAATTTTTATGGACGCTATTGTTACGGTTGGGGTTTTCAAAACCCAACCGTAAATTGTTTTTAAAAAATGGCGCAAATTATTACGATTGGGTTATCTTTTGAAACCCAACCGTAATATCCTAAACTATTCATCTTCTTCCCTTTGATTTACGGTTGGGTATTGAAAATAACCCAACCGTAATACTCAAGAACATGAAATATTACGGTTGGGTTTTCACACGGACCCAACCGTAATATCAACTGTGTCCAATATTTTTTTTCCCAAAACACAATCAAACATGCGAATAAATCAACTACAAGTTCTAAGAATACATGGGTTTTCTACAATACCTTAGATACACCATTGTTGGACTTTTCGATGCTTGATTTTGCTTTTTACTATCGATTTCTTCTTGAATCTCTTGATTAGGTTGAAAGGAGCAGGGTTGATTGCCATCACTACTACCTTTAACGCCTTTAGTATGCTTCTTCATCTCGAATTGTTGAGTTTAATCGACGATGAATTTTGCGAATCGGCGATGAATTGAGATGGATTACGGTTGAGTTTTTCTTTGGTTTAGTTTTTAAAAGTTATGAATAATGTAAAAGAGTTTAGGTTTTAATTGGTATAAGGGTAAAATCGAAATTTAACAAAACCCCTAGGACATCCCTTATCGTAAAATTGGGTCACCTCGCCTCAACTGGGAGCCCCTCAATTGAATTTAGAGCCCCTATATCAGGCTTCTTAAAAAGAGGTTCGATACATATTAGGAAAAATAATTTATTGCTATCGTATTCTTTTTGTACTTCGTTTTTGATTTTTGATTTTCTGATTTCTGCCTTTTTCTTGTTTCCTTAAGAATATGACACATAATATATTCCTCGTTAAAAATAACTAGGACCCCACGTTACTTGAAACCTGATTAACAAAATCTTAGCCAACGATTAACAATAAATATCTCATTCTTAAACTTGCCATATAACACCATCCACAACACAAAGGTGTGAACATGTGTTTATCCGTTTTTCTTTCCTAATCTTTAATACGTGAAAGCCGGACACATGTTTTAACTCGAACCTGGTAGATTGATCCTATTACCAGATCCATTCTGTTAAATCTAACTATACAATTATATTAATACGAATATAAATATTTAAAATAGAGATTGAAACCCTAAGAGTCGAATCCCTAATTTCCTTTTCACTAGAGTTGATGAGGAACCATTAAACTTTAAACTTGGACCCAATAAGCTACGTTTATTTGTTGCTAGATTTTTACCCTTATTAAACATGTGATAATTTTTTTCTTTGTTTAGAATGACTTTATTAAAAGCAAAAATTCATGCTATATGATTTCCTGGATCATTTTGGTACACAGTTAAGTTTAATTCTCTTAGAAAATATAGTATCCATAAATTGTAAGGTTATTCTATGTATGATTGGTTGACAGTTGACTTTGATCTGTTAAACTTGTTTTTCATTAAGTAAATTATTGTGCAGATAACTCACCTTCACCAATACCAGAAAGATTCCATGTTTCTGTTAGAGAAAATGGGCTTGGCTTAATGTTTTGTTATTGATCTTGGATAAAATGGCTTAGGACCAAGGGGTCACTAAGGAAAACTAACACATTTTCACTATTTGTGAATGAACCCTTAGTCCCACATTTGAGAAACTAAAGATGTTACCTCTTCATATTACTTAGAAATTTGAACCTAAAGGAGGCCCCTTAGGGGTTTAGAATCTTTTGTGTATGGGAGAGGACTAAGGTTATGGGCTAGTTGGTGCAACCATATATTTCACACTCACGCGGTGCTTCTCACGGAAGCACGGACGTCACCGCCGTCCGGTCTGTCGGTCGGGCTCGGGTGTGGGTCAACCAAGACTTATCTTGTTGGAAAAAATATTTTAAATTATTTTCTTAAAGAATTTAAAACTAAATTAAATTTTGTTTTAATGTGGGGGGCGGGGGGCGCCTGACCCGACGAGTATTATTCTTGACCGTTTTTCTTACCTTTCAAAATTCAATTCGCAAATAAATTTTTTGATCAATTATAAATTAATTTTCATTGATTACTGCCTGATTTCTCTCCTATTCTCGCCTATAAAAAGGAACCGGAATTTTCATTTGAACTTACACCAGAAGCAACTACCATCCTAACTTCTTTTCCCCTCTTCCTGCTTTGTTTTACGCACTGCTTGTTTATTTCCCTTCCGTAACAATCTTGCTGTTAAGTTCGTTTGAGGGTGATTTGTATTGTGCTTATACAAGTCATAAAGGACAGTTCTATCCTGGACACATCTCCGCTATGGGGGTATAGCATCTCTCATTCTTGAGGAGTACCCGTGGACTATTGTGTTAAGGACAATTTGCTGAGCAGCTGGCTTTGTCCATTGTGTGTATATCAATTCAGAGATTTCATTAACGTTAACATCTTCTTCTGTTTAATATTTTTATTGTTACAGATCCAATAATTTTTACATCATAGCAGGTTTAGACGGTCCATAGTTCAGTTTCACCAATATACATTTGTCATACTTGATAGGTATATCATCCCGGATATCACATGGTAATTATGTAGACTTAATTGCTTCCAAGAGCATAAAAATCGAAGATGAGAACCTGAATAAAGATTGCATCGTAGAGAGACATCACAGTCTACTCTAGCCAACGACTGCGCACTTCTTCCCATCAAGTTGTGCTTGTGGTTTTTGGATATTAACATAGCTGGAAACAGAACAACGCATGAGTTTTACTTATTTCCTAAACACCGATAACAAGTGCACCCACTGATTACAAAATCCAAACAGATTTAGACGAGGATAAATTTTGTGCTACTGAAGTCGTCAAGAATGGCCAGGGGATATGCTTCAAACAATTGTTCCAACGGACTCTTTGTCCTTGATATCATGTCTTATCACCTAAAAATATTACATAAAACAGTGCAAGTATTTTCTGGCCTCAAAACATTAAAAGAAAACACATAAAATAAGTAAGTATATATTGACACCAGAGAAAGATTAACTTTAAATTAAATCGTCTACGACATTGTGTGTAATCCAAAGTGTGCAGTTGGACCCACTGGTAAATGACAAATATACAATCTGCCACAATACGATGTTCATGAACCACATCTGAAATCATGTGTAACGACCTGCATAAAAGAAATTTTAATTTGATAAATTATATTTTGAAGCACAAAATGAACGAAAGATATATTTATCTTCCAAAAACAAATAAACAAATGCTTTACAATTAATCCATGCCAAATATTCTATGTAAAGTAGGGCTGTATATGTTACGGTTTTTGATGGAACCAAAACCTAAACTATAAGTAACGGTTTTTAAACTTTCAAAACCGTGTTATACCGTTTTATAACGGTTTGGTACAAAACGAACCGAAACGGTTTAGTATAAAATTATCGTTTTTTTAAAACCATTGGATTTTTAAAAATAAAAATAATATTAGTATTTAGTACACATGAATCATTATAACCGTCTATAATCTATGTCTTGTACACTGTTAGAAAAGTTTGTTATAGTGTACACTATATACATGACATTTCATTGATGCTATCACTTGTAAACAAACAATTAAAGAATGAAACTTTTTCTGTTTATATAGTGTGGAGTTGATTTTGATTGACTAAATTCAGTATTATCTTGTTCGATTAGAATTTCACTGTACAACTAATTATAAGTGAAAATATTAAAAGAAAAAGTGAAAAGAAGTAAGTGAAATTTATTAGGTTATGCCATATTTTAATGGTCATAAATAAAATAATCTAATGACTAAAATTAACGGTTTTACCAACGATTTTTCGGTTCAGTTTTATGCTAAACCATAACCATATCAAGATTAACGGTTTTCACAAAATTAAAACCATGTCAAATGGTTAAATAAATGATACAACTCAGATTAGGCTTAAATGGTGTAGTACGATACAGATTTACGGTTTATACCATACATATAACCCTAATGTAAAATATATAATATATATTTTATATATGTGCACCTCCAATACCGTATAACAAGTTAATTAGTTAATTAAAAAAAATTCTTACCATATGAAATAATTTAATTAGGCATAGATGCACACAATGTTATATATGGACACGAGGGTCTATGTAGCTTATTGGTTATCACCTTCATCATATGAACACCATTCAACCGAGTTAGAAAAATTCATCCTCATTATAACAAATACTTAATAAATGATCCATTGACATGGAACATATGGTTATTCTTCCATTATTTTATAATTTTGACACTAATTTTTTCTATATAAAACTCAAACGATAGTGGTTTTGAAGATAATGTTTTGGTGATATGTTCCTTTTGTAATTCTTTACAGTACTATCATAATTTAATACATTACGAGATACCAAAACTTACCATCTACTGATTATAATTGTTAATTTCTAACGACTAATTTTTAAAATGGTTAATGACGGGATTATACATCTAAGATTGTGCTTTTTTAGTATAACAATGTAGTATTTTGTAAAAGGAAGATACCACCAAAAAAAAATAGTTCAAATTTATTTCTTTTGGATTTTATAAAAAATATTAGTACTGAAATTATAAAATAGTGTGAGAATAACCATGCCAATTGATCCTTAATTTAAGTATAATCTAACCAAACTTTCTTTCTTACTTCTCATCCTTATTCACTTCTTCTTCTCGTCAATACACCAAGAACTTAGTATGAACCCTAGGATTTTTTTTTTCTGATCAAACATAAGATCAAGAATTTCGATTTTGTTTTTTCTATGATTTATTTTATGTTTTTGGTGTTCTTAATAGGAAAAGTAGTGAATAAGAAGGATAATAAGTTATGATAGATTAAAATTTTATTTAAGGACAATCTTGTCCAACTCGGTTCAAATCATGAATCATGCCCACGATTATCCGACTTCCTAGATCACAATTTCGAACACAAGTCGAAATAAGAATCCAAAAGAGACTCAATGATTTAAATCTTTAAATCTTTGTTTGGGGCATGTCTTTTCTTGAAAGGCTATTTATACTCCTTCATGGTTGTAGCTGTAGAAAATCCTACAATCACACTCCAAGTTAACTATGTTGTGGACTAAATATAATAATTGTTCATAACTAAAGACGCTAGCGCTTTAACATGGTTCGGTGTTGAAACCTACATCCATAGGAGTGATTCACTAAGTATTGATGTGGGTTACAAATGGTGTTAGCTTAAACTCTCAATAATATAATAGAATTCTCTTAGGATAACATGCACATTCTCTCCTAAAAATCTCAACCCCTGACTCAATAGTTTTTCTTCTCTTTTATAGGAAACTTTACATATAATGGATGACAATTTACTTCGCTCGTTAAGTTCTCAAGGTGATAGCAGGTGAGCAATGTTGGATATTTTTGTTCGCTGGAAGCATATTGATATTAAAGGATAAAGCTGGCGAAGCGAAGGAGATCACCTTCACCGAAGCTATCGTTGTCATTATGAGTACGAGAAAATCCTCTTCGGCCACCTAGATGGTCAACCGGGTCCTTCGCTGAATTGACCGTTCTGACTCTCATTAAAGGCACAATTACCCGCTTCAAACTTGACCATCGACCTAGTTCTTCCTTTTCCACTTGTCTTCATCCTGGGTGAGTGGATACCTCGTTTTAGGGTAAAGTTACTTTTGAGCTTGTATTCGATGCTTCATTTCCCATCTAATATAATTGTATCCGAGATCTGAGAAGCTTCCACGTGGTGACATTATTTTCTTGTACTTCAGAGGCTAGAGTCTCTCCTTGCTGCTTCATATTATCCACCTAGGATTGGTACAATAGGTCTATTTTTAATGTTGTAACCTGTGGGTCACTCATCATGGAGGAAATAAAGGCTAGGGAGTTGGCATGTCGATTATCTTTCCTACATATATGTCATCACTGAAGGTCTTTGATTTGTGTCGAATAATGTTTCACTAGTTTGAGATATTTCTTTAAAGAGGGATCATGTGTCTGTATCGTCCCTTTAACTATCGTGTCATCAACTGAGAATCACTTGTTAACCTCACTTCGTCGAGACCCAACTCAATGTCTAATCTCAAAGCGTGGATTACCGCTTCATATTTGATATGCACTTAATTTATATATTTTTACCATCTACTTTATATTTGTTAGTACTCATTTCTGTAATAATATTATTATTTTTACTTTTATAGGTTGTTAAACGTAAAACCAAAAGCAACACGCTAAACACGGTTAAAAGATGTGAAAATGCTAGTGACGAATATCTGCCAGCAATTACGTCTCTTTGTTTTGACCATAATGGGAGAATTTCATCTGCACCTACAACTGATGGATGATTCACATGTTGAAAGCATTTACAACCTAGGGTCTGACACAGTTGGTTGTTGACACTATTTAGCTGTGGAAAAAAATAATAGACTGTGGTTGTAGGCTGACATAGAGAGGCTGGACGGTGAGTGGCTGAAGGAAAATATAGCTCGAGTGATGTGTTTTTGATAGTGGTAAAAACGGTATCGTTCGCTCGAACTTGTGAAGACTGATTTTAGATTTTAATAAACTAATTTTTAAACTAAAAATATGTACAAAATATGAAAATAATGTTCACAAATACTGAGGTTATGGATTTCACCATTAACCAATTAAAGTGATTTAATATAATTATTATTTATGCAATTCTAACATTTAATTTGATTCTAAAATATTGCAAAAAGTAGATTTCAAAATAACAATTGTATAACAAAAGCATGGAACATCTAAAACCT
>JAJJMC010002511.1:1876069-1957507 GCA_023531435.1 Papaver californicum | reverse complement strand
GGATTCTAGGGTCCTTAAGTTCAGAAGTTTAGTAGGCCATCTAAATAGCTTGTTTAGTGTTTATCCTCAATCGTTCACAGGTAGCTAGAAGTTTGAGTATATGTTTTGTGGGTATATCTCTTGTAAACCCTCAGGAGACAAAACTCGTCCGTTAGGGACACCTATGGGTTCAAAGGATTATTACATATGCTAAATATAGTCACGATTCCTGCGAAAGTGAGTTATGATTTTATTTTATTATTAGATTAGTTTTGCTCGAGGACTAGCAAAATATAAGTTTCGGAGTATTTGATAGGAACTTAATTTATATAGTTTTACCATCTAATTTATATTTGTTAGTACTCATTTTTGTAATAATATTATTGTTTTTACTTTTATAGATTTTTAAACGTAAAACCCAAAGCAACACGCTAAACACGGTTAAAACATGCGAAAATGCTAGTGACGAAGATCTTCCAACAATTACGTCTCTTTGTTTCGACCATAATGGGAGAATTTCAGCTGCTTCTGCAACTGATGGATGATTCACGTGTTTGAAAGCATCTACAGCCCAGGGTCTGACACAGTTGGCTGTTGACGTTGTTTAGTCGTGGATAAGAATAGTGGGATGTGGTTGTAGGCTGACACAGAGAGGCTGGACGGTGAGAGGATGAAGTAAAATGTAGCTCGACTCAGTGTCTTGTGAAGTTGGAGAATGTGGGGACATCACGTGAATTAAGAAAAGGAAGACGAACGTGGCAGAGAGGGGACTGACGCAGTCAGGAAAGAGATAATTGCATTGGCTTTTGATGTTGGTTGGTTAGTTACTGGTGGGACAAAAGGATGAAGTTAGCACGTGGGGGTGAAAGTAAAAAGAGTATAAATTAAGAAAGTGGAAAGGGAAGATAAGACTTCTTTTTGGGTTTTGTTCGGTCTGGTGTAGGCGGCAGTGGTTGGTGTTGTCAGGCGGAAAGTCTGGGGAGTTGGGGTTGACGTCTGGTACAAACGAGGAGACAGGTAGAAGGCGTGGGAAATGAAGAGGAGTTGAGGTAGTCAGACGGAGGTGGCTGTTGGCGCATAGAAAACGAGGCAGAGAAGTTGAAGGGTTTTATCTTATACTCTCTACTTTGATATATCTTTTTATGGGTTTTAAGAAATCCATCTCCATGGTTTGCTAAATTGCTTGTTAGGGTTTAGATATAAGCCAATTTAATTGTATAGACTCTACAATGATATTTCTAATGATGATTTGATTGACTAGTAATTTCACTTCATATAACTTGGTATTTAATCATTCATATGATTTTCTTGATTATTTATGCTTTTCAATTGATATTGCGTGCTTTGGTTAAGTTCTTTGACGTGATATGATTTAGGATTGATATGTAATGCTTTAGAATCACTATCCATGAAGCAAAGGAAATTACAACAGAGAAATATTAGAGAATTTAACATACCATCTTCCGAGACATGAGATTAATTTCGATATTTGTCTCGAGTAATACTAGGAATATATTTTAGATATTATTAGAGTTTATATGATTGAATTGGTGGAAATCGAAAACCCTAGTAACTCACTCCTCACTTTGTTTATTATTAGGATTATTTGTTATTTTATTTTGTTCCGAATTTCTGAAAAAAATCCAAAAAATATTATTTCTGGTTAGTCAATTAGGAATATTGGTTACAATATTGTCCCAACTCCCAGTGGGTTCGATCCATATTTGCCGGTTATAAATTGTAGACGTCTTGCGATTATGGGTATTATATATAGGGTTTCCCATATCCTACCAATATTCAGTTTCGTTATTAGTTGCCAAGAATTATAATTTGAATGAATGAATTACCTTTGCTCCTCCAGCGAGGTGAATATTATTCCGACCCCTCTCCCTCTCCCTGATCTACACTTTTTTGTGTTTGAATTGTTCTCAATTTTCTTTATTGTTAGTGCTTAATTTTTTTACCTATTATGTTATTTTATTTATTTGTAGGTACTTTTGGGAAATAAACATTTGTGGAAAAATTAGCTTGAAAAGTGATAAAGGCACCCCGGAGAAATTATTAAAGGCACCCATACAAATTTTTAAAAGCACCCGCCAGATTGATAGGGACACCCATCTTATTTGTTTGAAATCCGAAAATAGCGGGAAGAAATTCTTCACGCGAGAAAGTTAGCAGGTTGTTTCAAGACCGAGATTTGTGGGAGATTTCGACTATATCTATAGCAGGAAACAATCAAACATGTCTAAACAAGTCAAATCTAGAGTCTAATGCCGATAAATCATATTGGAAGCTCATGTGAACTTCCAGGAAAAATATCATTTTCTGTTCGAGATAAACACAAGTTTTAATTTGTTCTGGTTGGATTTTTGGGTTCTTATCAGTTAAGGAAAACATATTAGGGTTTTCTAGGCCTATATACAACTAATAGATCAGAGAAAAAGGAGATCCAAAAGATAGAAAAAAAATTCAGGGAGAAAAAAATCACGTTCAGTCGAGAGGAAGAAGAAGGTGAACAGTCCACATAGAAGAACAGTCGCTGAATCCGTGGCGTATTCTTTTTGCTTTACTACACCACAGAACAGTCGTTTACGTCTATTTTCTTTTCTTTATCTTTTCAGCAACACAGAACACTATGATTGAAACACTTGTATCCGTATCAAGTGTTCTTTGTTTTTTCTTCTTGTAAACACTTGTGAGCTATGAAAAATTATTTTGAGAGAGTGTTTGACATGAAGAGCTAAACCCTATTGCTGAGGCGACGGAGGAAGCCATTTTTCCAATAATAAAGTGATATATTTCTATTTAATTAATTATGATTAAGTCTTTTATGATTTTTACATTGAATTATTTTTATTGAATGATTGTGATTTATTTTGATGGTTCATGCTTAGTCTAGGGATCTTGATGTTCCATGCTTTCGATTTACAGTCATTACTTTGAAAAACTACTTATCTAAGCAATATATTAGAATCAATTTGAATGTATAAGTTGCACAAGTATTAAATTGTATCACTTAATAATTGGCGAATGATGGAATCTTTAGTCCCAATATTCTTTAAAACTTGATATCATTTTTTCAATTAATTTTGTTATTTTTTTAGTATTAAAATTTAGTTCTAAAACGAATCTTCACAACTCTCAATGAACGAACTATTTTTACCACTTTTCTAAAACGACCCAAGTTTTTGGCGCCGCTGTGTGGGACTTGTTTTTAGGTTAGAGTTTTAGATTTATTTTTTGTTTTTAGGTTTAGTTTTTATTTTTAATAGTAGTTTTACTTTTTTTTGTTCTATTTTACGTTTTTGGGTATTTGTCTTTTTGATACAGGTTTTGGATCAAAAAAAAAAAATTGAGCCAAAGATTTTGGTGATTAATTGAAGACTTGGAGTCAAAGATAAAGCGAAAATAACAAAAAAGAAAGACAAAGACTTTATTTAATTTTAATTTTATTTTATTTTTAGGGTTTAATTTTATTTTTAGAAAACTGTATTAGGAAATCTCTTATTCGTTTTGTAATTTTTCTTTTATTTTTAGACATTTTGGACACTTTGGGACATTTTCTTATTTTTAAACCCTACGAAAGGGTAGTATTAAATATAAACTGCACATGGAAGGATGATAATTACGATATTGTCTCATCCCCTTGGGTTCGTACACTGACATAGGAGTCAGTGGCCCGAGTCGACTTCAACGGTCCATCGCCTGTCTGGAACGGGAGGTAAAACTCGATCAACCCACGAATCCCCTACAAGTGGGTTTACTATATTCCTTTGTATGCATATATATTGAGGAATTGAATACATACTTTATTTTCTAGTAAAGGGAAAGAACTGGCCATATAAGATAAGAGTTCAGATTTTATCATTGTATCCTTCTTGCCCTCTTTAGGAACACGTTACCAAACGCGAACCTAAGCTTTAAAATTTTACTAGAAAGAAGCCAACAAGGTAAGGAGATTATTGGAAAATCTTTTCGAAATGATTGTATTGGTTACTTTGTTATCTCAACTCAAGGATCAAGAAGATTAATTTTAAATTGGTTTGGTCCGCCTTGTAACCCAAGGAAACGTTTTCCAAAGAGGTAGGGTTATTCAAGCTCCATAGAGCTTATCCCGTTTCTCTTCGATCGATATAATCTAAATCGGCTCGGTCCAAGAGGTTTACTAAAAATATAACTAGTTGCCTTTTGGAAGATTAAAAGCTGGTCTAGAAACAATCTAAGTTGAGCCATCATGCTTTTTATTTGCTAGATTCAATGTGGTTGATTTTTTTTTTTTGGTTGAGTAAAGCCTTGCTTGTGTTTGTTTAGAATTTCCTTCCAATTAGGATTTATTTTTATTTTGCTAGTTTTTCTAGTGTATGCCAAGACCGCTCGAGACCATTACTGAGCGAGCTTGGAAAAGAGACGCTATAGGTCGTTTGATTAGTGAAAAGCCTAATAGTCCTGTTTCTGGAAACGAGGATCTTGAAGACTCTATATCTAGAGATCCCTGTTTTTGAAAACTTTAATTTTGAAAGCTTGACACTGTGTGAAGAAGTTACTTCTAGTCCTTTGATAGTGTCGGAAATAACAACTTTAAAAGTTTTTTGAATCCCACTAGGACTTCTCGTCTATCATGTATCAGGTTAGCTGCAACCGAAGCGAACTATGAGTTAAAACCTGGGACCATACAGATGCTCCCAATCTTCTTAAGAAAAGAAAATGAAAACCCCTACTTTCACATTAGAGAATTTGAGTAGTACCCTAAAAATTCATAACCTTACTGATGAAGCTTTGAAACTTTGGCTGTTCCCTTTTTCCTAAGAGACAAGGCCAAATCATGGTTATAAAGTTTACCATCTGAGTCCATTGAAACATATAAATAACTTACATATGTTTTTCTCTTGAAATTTTTCCTTAGGCACAAAACATCATCTGTTAGGCAAGAAATTTGCGTATTCATGCAACAAGAGGAAAAATCTTTGTATAGGTATTTGGAGAGGTTCAATGATTTATTTATACAATGTCCTCATCATGGTTTAGAAAAAGGTAGGTTTCTTAGTCAGACACAACCAAACCCTAGAGGAGTTCATAAAGTTTCTTCTGGTGAGAAATCATCAAATCATGTGAATGCAATTAGAACCCTTAGGAATGTTAAAGTGGTAGACAATAAGGTAACCATGTATGATAGTGAACATGATGTAGTTCACCCTTCTGAGCCAGTAGCCGAAGAGACTGATAAAGTCTCTAAAGAGTCCAATTCAATTCCTGCTAAGCCTGATTTTGTGCCCGTAGCCTAATTCCTACAACTGCTAGTTCCAACAAAGAAAGAATCAAATTTTAATGATATATTAGAGATTTTTAAGCAAGTCAAAATCAGTCTTCCTTTATTAGATGCAATTAGGAAGATTTATACTTATGCCAAGTTCCTTAAGGATCTTTGTATGCGAAAGCGAAAGCTTAGTGTACAAAAGAAAGCTTTTTTAGCTAGTCATGTAAGTTCAATTATCTAGAACGATACACCTCCTATGTAAAGAGACCCAGGTTCTTTTACCATTTCTTGCACAATAAGTAACTACCTTGTAGAGAAAGCGTTACTTGACTTAGGAGCCCGTGTGAACTTACTTCCATACCATGTGTACCTCCATCTAGGACTTGGTGGTATGGGCTTGAAAGTATGTACATAGCTTCTGCATTGCATATACCAAAGCCAATATCAATTGCTCCATTTTTGTGTAGTTTCTTTCCAATAGGCTAAGAGTTTTTCCGATAAAGTATATGTGCTTCTCCACTCCTCCCACTGTTCTGACTAGTACTACGCTAATGGTATTGAGCGTTGCTGCTAGGTATAGTGTAAGGATTTCACTTGGTTCTGGTCGTAGTAGCACTGTCAGTTCTGTGAGGTATTATTTGATGCTCTAGAGTGCTTGTTTGCATTCATCCGTCCATTAAAATTTCTTTCCCTTCTTTAATGTTTCAAAGAACAGCTTGCACTTGTCAGATGATCTGGGGATAAATCTGTTTAAAGTGGCTGACTGTCCTCTGAGCTTTTGCAAGTCTTTCACAGTGGATGGTGATAGCATATGTCTCGTATGTCATTGACCTTCGCTAGATCCATTTATATTCGTTCCTTTGTGACGATATAGCCAAGGAAATTTTTGTATGTTACTACGAAGATGCACTTCGCCAGGTTGATCTTTATTTTGTACTTTAGCATTTGATCAAAGATTTCTTTCAGATCCCCTACATGATCCTCTGCTTCTCTTTTGTTGACCAACATATCGTCCACATACACTTTTAGCGTGGTGTGTACCCACCGAGCAAACATCTGTTCCACTATTCTTTGATAGGTTGCACCTGGATTTTTTAATACAAATGGCATATGAATATAACAATACAAACCTCTTGGTGCAAAAAAATGTTGTGTGTTTTCGATCTTCCTTGGGCACCGGGATTTGATTGTTATCCTGAATATCCATCCATAAACGATAGAACTTTATATTCTGATGTTGTATTCACCTTTTGATCGATGTTCGGCAGGAAAACTATCCTTCAGAAAGGCTTTGTTGAGGTTGCTGAGGTCGATGCAGATTCAGATGCACTTGTTTTCCCTCGTAACTATTACTATGTTGGCCATCCAGTGTGAGTATTTAGTTAGCCTTATTACCCCTGATTCACACATCTTCCTCATCTCTTATTCTATTACTTCATGGTACATCGTATCCACCTTCCTGATTCGTTGCTTGATGGGTTTAACCTCTGGTTATATATATCCAATCTATGTCATGCCACATCCAGATCTATCCTAGGCATACCTTCCATTTTCCATGCAAATACATCTTTTTATTCGTTGTTTAATTGTTCCAATCTCTCTCCCTCTTTCGTTCCCATCTGTGTTCCTATTTTGTCGATATTTGGTTCCTCTTTTATACCTAGGTTTATATCTCTTGTGGGATTCGCTGTTGTGAAATCATATTCATCTATCCTAGGGGAATTGTGCTCTTTAACAGCTATGCCGATGAATTTCCTTTGTCGGTGTTATCGCTGAATTTTTTTTTCCTTTCTCTTCTTCGATGGCGTAGGTCTTCCTTTTTTTTCTTTTTTTTCTTTTTATTTGTCTGTAACTGCCGTTGCTTGACCTTTTTTTCTCATTCCTCATACTTTCTTCACCCTGTTCAGAACTTTGCCTCCGCTGGATATCCTCTGATTTCAGAATTTTTTTAGGTATGGGAAACCGTAGATATTGATGATAGGTTGATGCTACCCCTTTGATTCCATGAACCCATGGTCTTCCAATGATTGCACTGTATGGTGATTCTACTTCGACCATACAGAATGTTATTATGTTTCCACCTTCCCTATATATAATATCATGGTATTTGTTAGGACTTTGATGATATGAGCTTGAAAGTACGTACGTAGCTTCTGCGTTGTAAATACCAAAGCTAGTATCAATTGTTCCATTTTTGTATAGTTTCTTCCCAATGGGCTAAGGTTTTTTTTATAAAGTATATGGGCTTCTCTACTCATCCCACTGTTCTGACTATCACTACGCTAATGGTATTGAGCGTTGCTGCTAGGTATAGTGTAAGGATTTCGCTTGGTTCTGGTCGTAGTAGCACTGTCAGTTCTGTGAGGTATTATTTGATGCTCTAGAGTGCTTGTTCGCATTTATCCGTCCATTAAAATTTCTTTCCCTTCTTTAATGTTTCAAAGAACGGCTTGCACTTGTCAGATGATCTGGAGATAAATCTGTTTAGAGTGGCTGACTGTCCTATGAGCTTTTGCAAGTCTTTCACAGTGGCTGGTGATAGCATATGTCTCTTATGTCATTGACCTTCGCTAGATCCCTCTATATTCCTTCCTTTGTGACGATATAGACAAGGAAATTTCTGTATGTTACTACGAAGATGCATTTCGCCAGGTTGATCTTTATTTTGTACTTTAGAATTTGATCAAAAATTTCTTTCATATCCCCTACATGATCCTCTGCTTCTCTTTTGTTGACCAACATATCGTCCATATACACTTCTAGCGTAGTGTGTACCGACCGAGCAAACAGATGTTCCACCATTCTTTGATAGGTTGCACCTGGATTTTTTAGTACAAATAACATAAGAGTATAATAATACAAACCTCTTGGTGTAAAAAATGTTGTGTGTTTTCGATCTTCATTGGACACCGAGAGTTGATTGTTAGCATGAATATCCATCTATGAATGATAGGGCTTAGTATCCTGATGTTGTATCCACCATTTGATCGATATTCGGCAGAGGAAAACTATCCTCCATAAAGGATTTGTTGAGGCCGCTGAGGTCGATACAGATTCAGATGCCATTGTTTTCCTAGCAACTATTACTATGTTGGCCAGCCTTATCACCCCTGATTCGTATATCTTCCTCATCTCTTATTTTATTGTTTCATAGTACATCGTGTCCACCTTCCTGATTCGTTGCTTGAAGGGTTTATCCTTTGGGTATATATATCCAATCTATGTCATGCCACATCCAAATCTATCCTAGGCATATCTTCCATTTTTCATGCTAATATATCTTTTTATTCTTTGTGTAATTGCTCCAAGCTCTCTCCCTCTTTCGTTCCTAGATGTGTTCCTATTTTGACCATCTTTGGTTCCTCTTTTATACCCAGGTTTATATCTCTCGTGGGATTTGCTGCTGTGAAATCATATCCAGCTCTCCTAGGGAATTCAGACACTTTAATATCTACGCCGATGAATTTCCTTTGTCGGTGTTATCGCTGTAGAAATTTTTTCCTTTTTCTTCTTCGATGGCGTACGTATTCCTTTGTTTCTCGTTTTTATCTTTATTTGCATGTTATTGTCGTTGCTTGACCCTTTTTTCTTGTTTCTTATACTTTCTTCACCGAGTTCAGAATTTTACCTCCACTAGATCTCCTCTGATTTCAGATTTTCTTTCGGGCGTGGGAAACCGTAGATATTGATGATAGGTTGATGCTACCCCTTTGATTCCATGAACCCATGGTCTTCCAATGATTGCATTGTATGGTGATTCTACTTTCTCCACTACCTATTTCTGCATCTTCAAAGTTATGACCAGATGATCAGTGTGTGAATTACCATTGCGAGATGCCTCGGCAGCTGAGAACGTGATCGGTTGTGCCATACATCTTTCCATTAGTGATGCTTTCGCTCCCCTGAAGATTTATTTGTCGTGATGGTCTCTCTTGTATACTTGCCCCATGATATTGTTGTTGAAATTGGCTTCTGTCATCGTCGAATATACGATTGAGTTGCACCTTAGGAACTATGTCTCTCTTTAATTTCTATGCGATAGACATGTGCGGCCGCCACTTATGGATGTAATGGTGGTGGTGGTGGAAGTTCCAAATATTCTAGGGCTTTCCCCTCATATCATATCATGCACAATCTTCTCAACGTTCCTGCAATTATTTATGACCATGAAATCTATAAAAATCACAATACTCATTATTGCACTTAGAAAAGGGTGGCTCCATCCCCATATTTGCTGGATAAATTATATTGTTCATGCCTTCAGAGTGTTTAATCGCGCGGAAGATGACAGACAAGGGTGCATTCATCCTTGATAGCTTCTTATCCTCGAATCTTCGTTCGTTGTACCTTCTCTCCCCATATATGTGGTCGGTGAACCGTCCTCTCCTCGGGGAATGCTCTCTTGGTCTCTGGCATCTTGGTGCTTCGTTGCTCGCCCATCCTAGATTTCTGTACGACTCTTGTCGTTGCTCACTTCGGTACTTCACTTGTGAAATCTTTCCAACTGTGTTCGTTCTTCTTGACTGGTTTCTTTGACCGCTGAGCTTCTTGCCTCTTTTGGTATTTCTTCAAGGGCGATACATTCTTTTTGGACTTCCTATAATTCTACCATGGTCAGAGTTTTATTTTTTTTGAAGATCCCGATGTAGACCAGGTCTTTTTTTCTCAATGTATTGATAAATATCCTAATTAAATTATTTATTCCCCTATCGTCCCCTTATTCCGCTGCAAAGGTCTCTCCATCGGTTTACCAAACTCCATAAACTTTCCCTAGGCCTCCTTTTTAAACTAAACAACTTTCCTTTCCTGATATTGATAAATTGTTGTGCATGAAGATAAAATATTCTGGGAGAGCATCGAACCAAGTTAGAGCTTCGCCTTTCAAACTTGCTGGGAAGTATTCGCACAAGACCTCGTCTCTATATTCCCAACACAAGATTGATGTTTGATAGGATTTTATAAGATATACCGTATTTTCCATTTCGTCAAATATATTATTGAATGTCGTAAGTGTACAATATCTCGCGGGAAGGGGAATATACAAGATAAAGGCATCAAAAGGGGAATGTTTATATTCGTACGTTGCTACGGATAATTGTTGACCTTCACCGCTCTTTTTGAAATTTTGGAACCTGGCTTTGAGATTTCTAAGTTTGTCTAGCACATCATAACTTGTTTCTTTGTTTTTTGTTCACTGAGGTTTGTTCTTTTCCCCGACATCTTGCAAATCACATTACATTTATGCTTGTTGCTTTCTTATGTGTCTTTCCTATGAGATTTCTACCCGCACTTTTCTCCCTTTCTTCGTTATTTCGGTACGCTTACTTGTGTGGGATACAAATACGTGGTTTTTTTTGTTGTCTTTTACCATGAGCCTCATATTTTCTCGTATGAGTTCCTGGTTCTGTCGCTCAAGCTCCTTGACCAACTTATCCTGTGCAACTTGATCCATGGCTATCTTGGACAGTGCTTCTGCAATTTTTGTTTCTACTGACTGCCATGTTTTGCCGTTTCCATTGGATCCGTGATCTTCCTCCTTATTTTCCTATTTTTACGGTAAATCGTTAAGATCTTCCACTGAGATCCTAATCATTTGTGTTCTGATAAGTGCGCCTTCTTAGACCTTCTAAATAGTTTCTTCCTGTTGTTGTGTTTCACCATCATTTTCGAACACTCTTTCGTTCAAAACATCATTTCCCATTCTCCTCATGTCTCTTGCTCAGAGATTTTTCTTGACTGGGACACTTTGTTTGTCTGAGATGCCATCTTCGTTGGTCTAACTTCTACACAACAAGGGAGATCCTTCTCTATACAATAGGGGTTATTCTAGCCTTACCGGTTAATAACCGGTTACCAACTGTGGGACCCACACATCATTCTATTGAATGTGGAACCAACACAGTGACAACAGTAGAATATCTTAGGTTTACTGATACGCTCATATCTATTATGATTAATACCAAAGGTTTAAGCGGATCCAAAAAACCCTCTTCTAAAATACTATCTTTGTACCAAAAACGTCGTTTTAGACTTTAAAGCTCAACTTGATAAAAGAATATAATTTCCTAGAAAAAATTATTGTTTTTAGGGTTTTGGTGCTATCTTTGGCAAACAAAGATTATTCTCTTAAAATTTCTTCCCCTTAAGTCAGAGATTTTATCCTTGTGTTGCTTCTCTCAACAAATCTAGCTCCATGAAGATGGTTATTTTCAAGAACTCTGAGATCTACTAATTCTTTTTTTAAACTTCAAAACTGGATGCAAAAATGGTTATTTCTTAAAACAAAGAGCGCAAATATATCATAGATCTGAAATTATCTGAAGACTATACTGCCTTCATGATCTCTTTGATATGTTCTTTTCTCCCAAGACCACAATAAAAAACATGCGGAACCCACATGAAACTTTTCTCCTGTGTTAGATTTTAAGTGCAAAGCAGGTATGATAAATCCTTTTGATACTTTTCTCTCTGTTTCTAGTTCCAAAATGACATGTAACTCCAAAAAATCCTAGAATCACACCCTAAGTGAACTATGCTATAGACTAAATGTAATAATCATTCAGAGCTAAAAGTACAACGATTTAACGGGGTACGGTGTTAAAACCTACGTCCACATGAGTGATTCACAAAGTATTGATGTGGGTCAAAATGTTGTTAGTTTAAACTCACAAGAACATAATAGAATTCTCTTAGGCTAGCATACACACTCTCTCCTAAAATTTTCAACCCCTCACTCAGTAGTTTTTTTTCTCCTTTATAGGAAAATTTACATATAATGGATGACTACTCACTTCGTTCGTTGGGATCCCGAGATGATCAATAGACGAGCAATGTTGGCTATCTTCATTTACTTGAGGCATATTGATGTTAAAGTATAGAGCTGACAAAGTGAAGGAGATCATCTTCGTCAAAGTTATCGCTATCATTCTGACCACGAAAAATCCTCTTACCGACTCCCAACAACTACTCACTTCAAACTTGATTATTGATCTCGTTGTACTATTTACATGTGTTTTTATTATTATTTACATGTGTTTTTATTATGGACGAGTGGTAGATACCTTGTTTCAAGGTAAAAAGTAAATTTTAAATTGTATTCGATGCTTCACTTCGCATCATCCGAATTTTAAGATGCTTTCACGTGATGATACTATTTTCAGTCCCTTAATGGTTGCATCCTAGGTGGATTTTTTTTTTTGATTAATCACATGATTCACATCCAGAAGTTTAACGTTATGTTGCAAAATTTTTTTTTTGAAGTATTTATATGTTGACCGTGCAATCGTGTAACAATAGAATACATCAAATTTAAAATCCATTTCCACTCCAAGGTGGTTTCCTTGAAACTCACGCAGGTGGGGAGAAACCCTTCCCGTCCACCTTCCCTCATGGATATGACCTTTGAAGGTGAATAGTCCTTAGAACGACACCAATTTTAGTACTTGAACAATTGAAGAAAAAAGAGGGTATTGCATGATATTGCATCTACCCTAACAACAGTATTACATCTGCTTACATTGGTGAACTTCTTGTCCGGGGAACAAAGAAACAAGATATCCACAAATAGTAAATGCTGAGGGATGTCATGAGGAGGGAACACGACATTCACCGCTCACCGAAACCAGTTTAATAAACCTGCAATAATAACGATTTTAAGAAGTTCGATGAAAAGTTGAGCTTAAACTGGAATAATCTCGATAAAGTTGGATGCAAATGTGAAATAAATACACTAGGCAGTAGGCAGAACTGAAATAAGCAAACAAGTTGACAGGATATCTCAGTTACATTCCACATTATTGGAATGAATTTTCTGAATTATTATCATGCGTTCATATGTTACAACATACACTATTATTTTACCAATAGCAACGTTATACTTATCGAAACAAAGATAACACAAGGCAATGACCAGGAAAACTTGGGCAGAAAGCCAGAACCGATAAATAACCAACAGATGTCAACAACCAAACACACACAAAGGCGAAACTCCCCTGACAATGAGCATAGGGGTGAAACAGAAACACCTAGACCAAGTAAACTACTCAAGTCATGGAGGTAAGGGCAAGAAGTCAATGCATCCCCTAACCACTTGCTTTGCGGACATTTTCCCTATTTTCACCCTTGTTGAAGCCCAAAAGAAACTAAGGAGATTTAATCCTCAATCCCTTTGCGCCACAAGTATATACAGCTTTTTTGGATATTTTCTGCACTCTAGCCACAGGCCTCACAAAAAAGACCCCAAATTGACGTTTCGCATTTGTTTTAAAGTTACAATATTATCACATGTTGATTTCTTAACCCAACACAGATGAGTTTACTACCACACCCATGCATTGATCATTGGAAATATAAAGACTAAAACTAAGAATGGAGAAATCCAAGGTCCAAGTGGTACCAGTGAAGAGTTAAACAGAACATTTAATCCCTACTGAAAGAGGGTTTCCAGTCTGTAGACTAGAAGTCAGCCAGCTGACTTTATTTCTTAAATGAAGTACTTACATCTTTGAACATGACTAACTTGACCAAAACATGATGAAGAAGTTATCCTCCTACATTAATTGGTGAAAATGATACATCAAGCGAGGTATCATATTTATCGAGTTGAATGATAGTAACTGAAACATGAGTGACCTAATATTAGACAGGTGTGGACTATCCAAACCCATGTGTTAAAAACATTACGCACTACTCTAGCCATATTCACACTATGCGGTGGCAATGCAAAATCGATAAAGCAAGTAGCACACATTAAGCCTCAATTACTGAACTCTTGGCTGTGCATAATTTCCCAACTCCTCAGTGGAGTCATTCATACCACAACTTTGATGGGACTGAATGCAACATTTTTCGTTTTTTACCCTCCTAACTAGCTAATCCAAGAGTAGAAAGGAGGGCATAGATATCACAATGTCTCAAAGCTTTTCATATCCACCTGGGTAGAAGGGCCTGAGAAAACAAACTTAACGTGGGAATGCATAATCATATACAAAATGTTTTCAGAGAACCCAGGAACCTACATTTTACAGAGCTATTTACGGACAAACCTTAATCCTAAATCTTGATATGGACAAGAGACAACTAAGGGTCAATTTCACCAAAAATGGACACCATCAGAATCAAGCTTTCTTCCTACCTCAACTAAATTTGATAAAACCGAGATCCAACCCTAGAAAACATAACTTTATCACATTTAAAGTGTCAGACAATTTCTTGGCATTGATTTCAAATATATAGTTGTGAATCAAGGTAGTCTAAAGAATGTGAAGGATAATAGTCCCACATTGCTAATATCTCCATAATAAACTTAAAATATAATATAAAAGGGCCACTCCACTCACTGCCAATTGGTTTTGAGTTGGATGCCCGCAGACTTTAACATGGTATCAGAGCTAGACCCGTATGAGAGTAAGCCCAACGGCTATCTGTACATACAATGGTCCACGTGTTAGAGGCCCGTATAGAGCGCCCTACACGTAAAGAGGCGTGTGAAGGATAATAGTCCCACTTTAAAAAGAATAACCTATACCACAGGCGACCTTAATTTTAGCCCAAAATTTAGGAAACACTTTGTTTGACACCCAAACACACACACAGAAGAAAAGAAAAGAAAACCTTTCAAATTCAATCCAAAGCTTAAAATCAAAATAAACAATTATAAATTTGATACCTCAGAAACCAAATCATCAAGATCATCTTCCTTGCAAGCTGCTTTCCTGCTACAAGATGGAATACTCTGAAATTGTTGAGCAGGTAATCTCTCAGATAAAATCCCAACATGAAAATCAATAAAATTAGGATCAGAATCAACTTCCATTCCAGTAACAGTAACCCATAAAAGCAATTTCTTAGCTTGAATTCCGGAAATATTTTCAATATCACCGTATTTCAATTTTCCGGTGATTTTCTTGTCATAGTAAACAAGGGTATCAAAGTGAACATAACATGGGTGTTTTAATTCAACTTCAAAATCTCCATTCTCAGATAGAGAATATGATTTTACTCCATCCGGAAGAAGACCTTTCGGAAAACCAAACTTAGGTAAGTGTTCATGAACATTTGGGGAATCAGAATCAGATTCAATTGAATTGGTTTCTGTAATTGAGATAGCTTGAAGATGAGTTGTTGTCAGAGAGATTGATAGCATTGAAATTATTGCAGAAAGAGTACGTCTCTGATATATTGCCATCTTTTGTGGGATTCTTCGGAGAAGCTTCAGAAGAAGAACAAACAAAGACTTTGGAGAGAGTATTATGATGACAATAAACTTCTTATTGAAGCTGTTTAAGTTGGTAGGAACATACACTGTACAGTGTGTATAGGCAACACCTAAGCGCTGACAGTCAACGGGTGCGTGATGAACCAGGCTTGCTATTCTCAAAGATAGCCCAGTTAAGCAGCTAGAGCAATGTGAAATCTATTGTGATCGATGTAGTCCATACTGGATTTCAGTTCGTACCGGTCGAGAACGATACACTGGTACGTTTTTGTATCGGGGAAATTTCGGTTTCAAATATCGGTGAAATATCGGTCTATATATTTTATACCTATAATTTTATGAAAAAATACTAGTTCACATTTTATAACTGAGCCAAGAAGCCCACGGTCAGCTTCGGTATTAAAAATCAGAACCGAGGGTAGTCGGCTCGACGCACTGTATTAGACTAATAACCGGCCGAGCCGTACCGAAAAAATCGACAAATCTAAACCATAGATTGAAGTATTAATAAATCTAATCCTAGCCGTCCACTAACATTAAACCTAAGAGACACTAGGTATATCTCTTTCTCGCCAACTCTGTCTCTCAATCTAGTTTCTTCTTTCTCATCTTCTTCTTCACTCACTCACAGAAAAATTGAGAAAGTCATGCACCACCACTGCACCAGCCGAACCACAACAACCACCACCATAATCACCATCTTTATGACTTCTTCTTCTTCTTCTCCATGCTTGGGTTCTCCTGTTTGTTTTGAATCATAATCATTTCACTCCTTCTCATTCTCTTTTGTTCATATTTAGTCAACATAGTGAGAGATGAAGATTACTAACCCAAGTAATAAACTACTATGAAGATTGCTACGTTAGTGAAGATGAGATTTGCTTTTACGGTTCTTGAAGAATTTAAGGGATCATATATAAATTTTTTTTCCTAATTGATGAAGTGGGTAGCTGTAATTTTACCTGAATCGATGATTCTTAATTTTCAATTGATTCAAGTTGATGGTTGAGTTTATAATTTTTCAAATTAGGTTTTTTTAAGGTTATTTTTTTCTTGGTGAATATTTACATGGATCTGTTTTGACTCCTGATTTTTTTGAATCTTGGTTACATTTAGGGATCGATAGGCTTAATTTTTTCTACGAATCCGGATCGTTGGATCACCATTTCTCTCTAATCTAACGGAAAAAAAAATATCGGAAATATTGGGTAAAACCGGTATTGGTACATATCGGCCGATTTTTTTGGTTAAATACCGTAGCGCCGGTACGGTGAGTTTTCTTTCGGTTGATAGCCGATACCAGTAAAACCGGTGAAATATCGCCCGTACCGGCCGGTACGTACTACACTGATTGTGATACTCATTTTTTCCAGTTTTTTCCTTCACAAACTCACGCTCGGAAAACTTAAGGCACACACCTATTTTTTCAACAAAAATTTCTCACGAGCCCATATTTATTCAAAATTCAGTTTTCTTTTATTTTTTCTTTCCAAAATAACCTTCCATATTTAGAGTGAGAGTTTACTTCTTCTTCTTCGTCTGAGAGAGAGTTTTTCGTCGAAATTCAGTTTGCTTTTTCTTCGTCTGAGAGGGGGATTTTGCTACTTTATGAACATAATTTCTTTCTAGAGGTTTGTTCGTTTCTATTATAATCTTTTTATTGTTCAATTTTTTTTTTTTTACTTGATTCTACTTACATTCTTTGCGATTTTAGTTTTTTTTTCTTTCTAGGGTTTTGGAACATATTTTAGAGATTTTCTTATACAATTAAGGATCTCTGCTAGCTAGCAATGATTTTAGTTTCGTTTTTATTCTTATTATTTGTTTTTTGTTCTGATTTGTTAGCTTTTTGGTTGAATCGATTTTTGGATCATCTACAATATAAGTTTCAGGTAAGATTCCCATCCGTAGTCAATGTAGATTTCTTTTCAACTTTGAGTTTGTTGATTTGATTTTCAATTGAATTTTAGGTTTAATTCAATTTTAGATGTGATTAATGAATGGATGAATTCGATTTAGGTTTAATTTTGTTATGCAATTAGCTAGACTGATTTGAGTGAAATCATCATCGACCAAATTTTGGTAGAAACACATCCGGAAGGTTTGTTTTTTATTTGGAAGGTTACTTTCTGAATTTTTCATAAGTTTGTTGCACAATATTTTGATTTTCTGCATAATGTAGGTTGAAAATGTCATTTGTTAGTTCATTAGTTGTACTTCATTATTTGAATGAATTCTTAGTTCATCCTGTCAATATCAACACAATTATCGAGTTTCTGAAGACATTAGTTTGCCAGAAGTGGACTCGTTTGTTTCCTCACCATATAAGTTTCTCTTTTAACGCCAGAAACAAGCTTGTTCGGGTAGATTCTGATGTGTTACTTAGCTCTTTTGCATCTCTTTGCCACTGTAAAGGCCAGAAGAGCTTTGATTTGTTTGTTGAAGTTGGTAGTAATGCTTCTACTAGTGGTAGAAGAACTTCTATGTGTGTTACTGAACCTGAAGAAGCTGTTGTTCGTTTCCTTGGTTCGGTGCCTGTTAGCAAGACGCTTAGATATGATGGTTGGGAATCAATGCTTGGTGAAGTTGGTAAAGTTTTTTTTGGGTTATAACAGAAGTGCGGATTGCAGCGAAGAAACATGAGCTCAAGTCTGGGTATAATCTTCTTGTTACCAAGAATGAACCTAGTAGGTTCTATGCGAAGTGCAAAAAAGATTGTTGCCCCTGGCAGTTTAGGGATGCTTCTATTGATGATGAAAACAAGATGCTCAAGGTTAAGAAATTTGTTAATAGTCTTGACCGTGGATTGGGATGTAAAAGGTTCCACTATAAAGTCAGTAGTCTTTTTGTTGCTAGTTTGATTAAGGACGATGTCAAAAGTGATCCAAGTTTCAAAGCTTCTAATTTTTAAAAATGTTTAAAAGTCAATATTGTATCAATGTGAAATATTATCAAACTTATAATGGCAGAGAAAAAGTCTATGAGGATATTTTTGGTGATGATATCATGTCGTATTCGTATATGGTGTGGTATGTAGATGCTATTCGAAGTACCAACGAGGGTAGTTTCACTGATTTCCAAGTTGAGCTAAGCACTAATAAGTTTGTTCGTCTTTTTATTTCTTTTGAGGCGTGCATTCATGGTTACCGTTTTCTTCGTCCATTAGTTTATGTTGATGAGATTTTTCTTACAGGAAGATTTAAAGGATGCCTCATGGCTACCACTGGTATCAATGCTCAACAAGGTATGTGTTTTGCATATGTTTTTTGTTTTTCTAAGTAGGCTGCATAATTTGTTATGTAATTTTTTTTACCTTCATAATACGTTATACGTATTATTAATAAGTTTTGCAGCAGTTTTTTTTCTCAGCATAATACGTTATGTGTCCTTTTGTGTTAGTTGCATTTTGCAGAGTTTTTTGAAAGAGTAAATATCGTTTTATGTGTTCTTTTATAGTATGCATAATGCACTATGTACTCTTTTGATATCGGCTGCATAATGTGTTATTCGTTTATTTCTATAGCTGCAGAATTGGTTATGCAACCATTTTTTTTTGTTGATTTTAGTTTTGACCAAAAAGTTGTTTCTTAGGTTCCATTGTTCCGAATGATAAAATGAGAACTTTGATTATATAACTCTTAGGTTGTTTTATGATAGACATATTTTTATGTCTAAATTGTGCTCAATACTCTATTCTACTACTGTTTGATTTTGTACTTATTATGGGTTTTTATGTCTTTGTAGGTATTTTTGGGAAATAAACATTTGTGAAAAAATTGGCTCAAAAAGTTATTAAAGGCACCGGAAGAATTGATAAAGGCACCCACCAGTTAGATTACGTGTACCCCCTTTCAAATTCAAATTCCGGAAAGGGCGGGAAATATTCTTCACGCGAGAGAAAAATTTGGATTAGTTGGGAACTGAAGTTTATGGGATTTAAAACGTGTTTTTGATGTCTCAAACTGAAGAAACAATTAAGCTAGGTGGAAACACGTCATTCATAGGCATTTCATGTCGTGAAACAAGCTGCAGAGTCAAGTCACGCCGGAAAAAAATAGATATACTCTGAATTGGATAAAACAGAGTTGGAGTTGGTTTTGGAAAGATATTTGCATCATTATCGATTAATGAAGGCTACTTAGGGTTTCCCAAACCTATAAATAGTGAAGAGACCAAAAAAAAATCAAGTCAGAGACGTGAAAAAAAATTCAGAAGAAAAAAACTTTCTGCTAGTGAAGAAGAAGACGAAGAACATAAGGCTAGAAGTAACAGTCGTTGTTTCTGTTGCGTATTGTTTCATATTTTAAAAGCGCCCAGGAACCGTACCTTATTGTTACTGTTTTCTATTTTCTTCAGCCACACAAAGAACACAACTTGCAACAGTTATAACCATATCAAACCTTCTGTGTTGTTTTTATTTCTTCTTTGTAAATATTTTTGAGCTATGAAAATTATTTTGAGAGTGCTTCTAACAAGATGAGATAAACACCATCACTGGGGCGATGGAGGAAGCTATTTTTCCAAGAATAAAGTGGTAATTCTTATTTTATTATTTTTTTACAATTCTTTTATAATTATTTATTTTGAATTAAATTTGAAAAAAATGATGTTTTTTCAATTAGTTGTGTTTTCTTTTGATGGGTCATGCTGAGTCTAGAGCTTTTGATGTCTCATACTTTTGATCACAATTAATATTTTGGAAATCTAACTTTGATAATATTTTGAATAAATTGAATATATGAATTGCAAGATAATTATTAATGCTAAATCACTTGAAAAATTGGCTAATGGTGGAATCCTTAGTCTCAGTTCTTTCCATAATTTGAAATCAATTGTATTTTAATCTTCTTTATTTTTTGTATTAAAAATTAGGTTTAAAAATCAAATCTTTACAAGTCTGAGAATCGAATGTTTTACCATTATTTCTAAAACACATCATTTTAGTAATATATGGTTTTATGGTTCAGGGCTCAAGGTTCCAGTGTTCATGGTTAAAGGGTACTTCTTATTACAAGATGGTCTATTACATGTTGCATAAGGTGTTATGCATGCTTTTCAGAGGATGCATAACCTGTTATGCAAATTAATCATTTTATACATATACCATCATAAAAAACAGGTAAACTAAAACAATTTTTATAAACATCATTAATATTAATATAATTCATTCAAACAAAGATTTTCAAAATATTTTTAAACTGATATAAGTTTTTACCGACTATTTTCCAATACAAGCACTATTTGATTGAAAAAAGTCTTTATTGGCCTCCATATCCCAGTTGTTTGTACCATCTGACAACATTTTGATTACCATTTTGACTCTTTTTTTGTTGGCCTTCTTTATTGCTTCTTCTGGTAGCAGCGCCTGCATTTTTTTGGTACATCTTAACTTCATCCTCCACTTCATGTAGTAGCAGACAAAGATCAGGCAGTTGGGGTAACTACCTTGTTGAGGTAAACTCTTGTTATGCTGAATATTTTTATAAACAACCGGTTCAGTCTGTATCATCTCTTTTGGTAGCTTCAGGATTTCAAAATGTCGTTTAATGAGATATGGCATGCAAGCATTTTCCATCTGAACTGCTTGTTTCTTTCACGGAGTCAATAAAGAAGGAAGACTGTTGTAAATATTTGATAGACACATTTATGTGTCTAATTTGCTCTCAACTTTTATAGTGTTGGAACTCATTTTGTACTAATATTGTGTTTTTATGTATTTATAGGTATTTTGGAAAATAAACATTGTTAGAAAAATTTGCTCGAAAAAGTACTAAAGGCACCCATGCCTTGGATTACGGGCACCCACACAATTTGAATTCAAACTAAATTTTGACGGGAATTATTCATTATTCTATCTGTTTGATTTAGTTAACGTAATTTTTTGGAAGAGTAAGGCGGAAAATACTCTTACATTATAAGAGATATACACCAATTAAAGATTCAAACAAGAAATCAAAGATTCACTCAAGTCAAAAGAAAAAAAAAGGGAGAGAAAATATTCAACGAGATTTTCTTCCCTATCTCAACTGATTTATGGTTATCGTGTAAGAATATTGGAGGAGCAAACAAGGACACAACGTATTATTCTTGGGTTTTAACAAAGGGAAGAATATCACCAAAATCAGAACCATGCAGGAAGAAAAATGTCCGAGAACTAAAGAAGAGATGCTCCCGAGATTTTGAACATTAAAACGAAGATTTGGAGAGGATTCAATGAGCTGTGGGTGTTTGATTATAAATAGAGAGGATTTGAGAGCATTAGGAGGGTATCAGAGAGTACTGCGAGAGCTCAGAAGAAGCCACAGATCGAAAGAAAAATTTCAGGAAAATATTTTTTCTGCTGCTGTAAAGAAGAAGACGAAGAACAAAGGCTCCAGAAAACTGTCGCTGAACCCGTTGTTTATACTTTTGAATTTCTGAAGCGTCCTTGGTCCGTTCTTTATTTTTGTTTTCTTCAGTAACGCAAAGAACAGTCTCTGTAACGCTTATAAGCGTATATGTTCTACTGTGTTACCTCTATTTCATTATTGTAAACACTTTTTGAGCTATGAAAATCTATTTGGAGGGTGTTTCCAATATAATGAGGAGCTAAGCCCCATCTCTGAGGCGAGGGAGAAAGCTAATTTTCCAAGGATTATGTGGTAATTTTTGTATTTAATTAATTTATGCAATTCATTTATGATTAATTTCCTTGGTTAAAAATTGATTTTTTTTTGTTAAGCAATTGTGATTCTGTTAGATGGTACATGCTTTGTCCTAGGTTTTAGATGTTCCATGCTTTTGTTATACAATTGTTATTTTGAAAATCTACTTGTTGCTATATTTTAGAATCAAATTAAACGTAGAATTGCATAATTATAATTATTGAATTTAATCATTTTAAAAATTAGAAATTAGTGAAATCCTAGCCTCAGTTTTTTCTCAACTTCATTATCAATTTTATTTGAGTTTTACTATTTTTAATCTTAGAAATTAGATTTAAAAACAATTTTTCACAAGTTCGAAAACAAACCCTATTTACCACAATCATATCAATTTTTGGCTCCGCCGACATGGACTTTTTTTTAGAATTGTTTTTAGATTTTTTAGGTTAGTTAGTTTAGTTAGATTTTTATTTTATTTGTTATATTTTACGTTTTTGGGTATTTTCTTTGTATTACAGGTTTTGGATCAAAAAAAAAATTGGTGTTAAAGATCATATTGATTAATTAAAGACTTGGAATCAAAGAAAAATCGAAAAGAACGGAAAAAGAAGACAAGAATTTTTTTAGTTAATTTTATAAAAAATTTAGGTTTTTATTTTTATTTTTTAGAAAATTGTATTAGGCAATTCTTATTATTTTTTAAATTTTTTTAGGTTTTTTTCTGTTTTTTTATTTTTTTGGACTTTGGACTTTTGAACATTATTATTATTTTTAAATCCTACGAAAGGGTATTTAAATATAAACTGCAACAGGGAACGATGACAATTACAATATTGTCTCGGCCCCTCGGGTTTGTACAGTAACACAGGAGTTGGTGGCCCGAGTCGACTATAACCGATTCATCCCCCGTCTGGTACGGGAGGTAAGACTCAATCAACCCACGAATCCCCTACAAGTGGGTTTACTGTATTCCTTCGTATGCATATATGTTGAGGAATTGAATACGGACTTATTTTCTAGTAAAGGGCAAGGATTGGCCATATAAGATAAGGACTCATATTTCATCACCGTTTCCTTCTTGCCAGCCTTAGGAACACGTTACCTAACGCGAACCTAATCCTTAAAATTTGACTAGAAAGAAGACCGATAGGGTATCGAGCTTATTGGAAAATTATTCAAAAGGATTGTATTGGTTAATTTGTTAGCCTAGCTTAAAGTTCAGGAAGATTATTTTAAGTTGATTAGAGCCGCCCTGTAACCCAGGGAAAAGTTGCCAAAGAGACAGGGTTATCAAAACTCCTTAGAGCTTATCCTGTTTCTATTCGACTTAATCTAATTCAGATCGTTCTGAGGGATTCGCTAAAACTGTAACTAGTTTCCTTTTGGAAGAATAGAAGCTGGTCTAGAAACAATCTAAGTGGATCCATCATGCTTTTTGTTTATTAGATTCAATAGGTTTGATTTGGTTGAGTCGGCCTTGTTTGTGTTTGTTTAGAAATTCCCTTCCAATTAGGAGTTATTTAAGTGCATGCCCAGGCCGCCTGAAGTCTTGAGTAAGCGTGCCTGGAGAAGAGATTCTATTGGTCGTTTGATCAGTGACGGAAATAGAAACTCTTCCTTTAAAATTGAGAATTTAGGAAACCATTCTTTTGAGAGCCGAAACTTTAGTTTTGAGAATTTGTCTCTTAGTGAGGAAGTTATTCTTAATTTTCTAGTTTTGCCAGAAATTACAACCTTGAAAGATTTGTTGAATCCTAGTAGGACTTCTCGTCCATCATGTATCAAGTTAGTTGAAACTCAAGCAAACTATGAGTTAAAACCTGGGACCATACAGATGCTCCCACTCTTCTTAGGGAAAGAAAATGAAAACCCTTACTTTCACATTAGGGATTTTGAAGAAATATGTAATACCCTAAGAATTCACAACATGTCTGATGAAGCTTTGAAACTTAGGTTATTTCCTTTTTCCCTGAGAGACAAGGCCAAATCTTGGTTATATAGTTTGCCATCTGAATCCATCGAGACATATGAACAAATTACCACTGCCTTTTTATCTAAATTTTCCCTAGGCACAAAATATCATATCTTAGGCAAGAAATTTCTACATTTGTGCAGCAAGAGGGAGAATCTTTGTATAGGTATTTGGAAAGGTTCAACGAATTACTAACACAATGTCCCCAACACGGTTTAGAAGAGCTTAGATTAGTCCAAATCCTTTATGAAGGCCTAGATTATCCAACAACGACCATGGTTGAGTCATTGTGTTCATGGAGTTTTGATAGTAAAACTGTTGATGAGGCAATGACATTTTTGAATAAAATTGTCAAAAAGACCCATCAATGGGAATGTAGTAAGGAACCCCAAAGAAATTTTTAACTAAGCAGAGGTAATGTCAATAGGGTAGATGGAATTCTTGAATCAAATGCCAAAATTGCAGCTATAGCAAAAAGGTTAGAAGCCTTAGAATTAATTCAATCTAGTTGTGGAATAGAACCCCAAGTCTTATTGGGAAGGACAGACTGTTGAAGAGCAATCCCATGCTTTTTATAATAACACTAGATATGATAACCGTCAGAAGTTTGACCCATATTCAGAAACCTATAACCCTGGTTGGAGAAACCATCCAAATTTTTCTTGGTCTAAGGGAAAAAATCAAGGTCAGTCTAGTAACCCTCAGGTTCCACCAGGTTTTGGTTATACTAAGAATTCTTCTGGTCCAGCACAATTTCAGATCCCTTCAGATAAGAAGATCATAAGTTTAGAAGAGTCTCTCAACTTGTTAATTCAGATCACTATAGATCTTCATCGTAACACTACTGAGTTTCAGCAATCGGTTAGACAAGGTTTAGATGACAATAAAAGATGATCCAGGTTAACTCTCAGGCTATTTATGATTTACGAACCCAGTTTAGTCAATTGAATGAGTCTTTGAGAGAAAAAGGAAAGTTCCCTAGTCAACCACAACCCACCCTAGAGGAGTTCATGAGTTATCTTCTTACCATGTGAATTCAATTAAAACCCTTAGGAGTGGTAGAGTAATAGACAATAAGGTAACCTTGCCCGATAGTGAACATGATGTAGTTCACCCTTCTGATCCTATAGTTGGAAAGACTGATAAAGTATCTAAAGAGACCAGTGCGGTTCCTGCTGAGCCTGATTTTGTGCCCAAAGCACCATTCCCACAACTTCTAGTACCAACTAGGAAGGAATCCAACTTTAATGATATATTGGAGATTTTTAAGCAAGTTAACATTAATCTTCCTTTATTAGATGCAATTAGGCAGATTCCTACTTATGCCAAGTTCCTTAAGGATCTTTGTACGCGAAAGCGAAAGCTTGTACAGAAAAAAGCCTTTATAGCTAGTCATGTGAGTTCAATTATCCAGAACAACACAACTCCTAAGTACAAAGACCCAAGTTCCCCTACCATTTCTCGCACCATAGGTAACTACCATGTGGAGAAAGCGTTACTTGACTTAGGAGCTAGTGTGAACTTACTTCCATATCATGTGTACCTCCAGCTAGGACCTGGTGACATAAAACCTACCCAGATAACACTTCAGTTAGCTGATAGGTCTGTTAAAATTCCTTGTGGTATTGTCGAAGATGTTCTTATTGAGGTCGATAGGTTTATTTACCCTGTGGATTTTGTTATCCTAGATACCCAACCTGTTCCTGACCCAAACCAGATACCTGTGATATTAGGTCGTCCGTTTTTAGCTACATCTAATGCGATCATTAACTGTCGAAATAGTATCATGAATTTGTCTTTTGGTAATATGACTATTGAACTGAATATTTTCCATATTAATAAGCAACCATCTGAGTTAGATGACACGTGCATTGAAGAGGTGAACATGATATAAACATTAGTTCAGGAGTCATTACCAAACATCTTGTCTGAAGATACACTAGAAAATTGTTTAACCCATTTTGGCTTAGATTTCGATGATGTTAGCACCATTGATCAAGTGAATGCGCTGTTAGACTCTACCCCTGTGTTAGATACTAATATATGGAAAGCTAAGTTCGAACCACTACCAGTTTCTAATTCTACCTTAATTCCTTCTTTAGAAGAGTCAACTACAACCGATTCATCCCCCGTCTGGTACGGGAGGTAAGACTCGATCAACCCACGAATCCCCTGCAAGTGGGTTTATTGTATTCATTCATATGCATATATGTTGAGGAATTGAATACGGACTTATTTTCTAGTAAAGGGCAAGGATTGGACATATAAGATAAGGACTCAGATTTCTTCTTTCCTTGGTCACAATCTGCGAGCATTGTATTCGCATTCCTCTCATTTTTTATTGTCCTTTCCTTGATTCTTATAACTCTACTACCCATTTCCACCTGTTTCTGCTTTCCATCTTCAGCTTTTCCTATTTCTACGACTTTTTCCTTCTGCACTTGCTTAATTTTGAGTACGATTCTCTTTCTTTCTTTTTCCCTAGGCACACCTTTCTTTGGAGTTGATTTAGTTTCTTCTTCATACAGATAAACAATAATCAAACACAACCACATTAACTCAACTTTCACATTTTAATGCAAAAAACAAATATTAAGAGTTCAAATTATATATATAACTAAATATAATAATTCAGAGTTCAAACAAGAAACATAGAAAATGTGCATAACATATTATGCAGATGACCAAAATATGCATAATCTGTTATGCGATTCACAAAAAGTCTACATAATATAATATGCAGTCCACAAAAGGATGCATAAAAAATTATGCAGTTACATTTTTTTTCCAGAGTCTTGTACCATCCTTGGTTGCTTTCGTTCATCGGCATCTTTATTTGATGTTTTGTCTTGGGATTTTTTTGTTTCAGCAGGTGGAGTTGGAGCGAAGGGGGGATTGTTTTCCAGGAACTTCAAGACGTCTTGTGTTGTCTCTTTCTCAACAGATTTCTCAGCCTCCCTCTCAGCAACTGGATCTTTCTCAACAATAGTTTTTTCAGTTGTTGGCATCTCAACATATTTCTCAACAACAGGTGGAGTTGGTGTAATATGCAGATTAAAAAAGTTGGTGGTATCTCTATCTCCAACTTCTCTAGCTATCTCTTGTGTTTCAAGTTGACTTGCAGTTTGGTCTTCACTATCTCCAACCATTATAGCATTAGTCTGTTGGGTAGGTGTTTCAACTGAAGACAACACATCAACAACTCCAACGCCAACCAATAATTCTTCTTCACGCGCTTCAATTACCTCCTATGTTGCTGGTATAATTGAAGTTGTTTGTTCTTTCTCAGGTAGGTTTGTTTCATTATCATCAGCGAGACTCAAAGATTTTTCGAACTCCATGAACTTAAAAGGTGATGATTGGAATCCTTGACTGAAAGTTTGGTATTCACCCTCTCCAAGCCTTATCACTTCTAGAAGAAAAAAATTGTGTATGTGTTTCAATTGAAGGTGTCACATCAATAAGTGTCTCATTCCTTGGCAAATTTTCACTAAATGGGACACTAATATCACCTGATGATCCCACTTGTAACTCTATACCTGATTTATGCAACAACCTCTTTACAAAATCATACAATTAAGAGTCGAACTCTTCCCAGATATTTTTCTTGTCTTCCAGACTCTTGTTCTTGTCTTTCAACATAGTTTCTATTATCTTCACCTTTTTATCTTCCAAACTATTTTCTTCTTCTTCCATAACCTACAATACATCTTGAAGTACTTATTCATTCTCATTTTTGTTCTCTTCAAGTCGAATTGCAATGGCAATGAATAACTAATGTTTTGATCTTGTTGCTCTAGGATTGTAAAGTTCTAACTCCATTTCAGTGTATTCATCTTTGAAGTTATCATGAAACTGCAATATAAATCATAACATTCATAAGTGGATGCATTTATATTTTTTGTAAGTGCATGCATAATAGGTTATGCATACATAAGTTGATGCATAACCTGGTATCTTTGAAACATGTTCAGACTTAACCAAATGCATAATAGGTTATGCACACATTATTTTGATGCATAACATGTTATGCATCTATTTTTTTACCATTGTATAACAGGTTATGCAGATAAAAACTGATGCATAACAGGTACCAGATATAAACTTTGATGCATAACAAGTTATGCAGCGATTTTTTTAAAAATAAGTTAATCCATAAAAAAATACGTCTAATTCAGAAACAGCCTTTTTATGCAAGTTTTTCTTCATTTTTCCCAAGATCCATCTTTCCGCTCTTGGTGTAGCATTAGGAAAGTCTTTACTTTCTTCCCAGTCGGAATGTTCAGCTAACCAAAGCTGCAAAAAAAAACATAAATTAATCAGATTTGTAAAATAATATTTGTTAAGTAAGATTAAGAAACTATCTAATATGACTTACCAACAAGAATACAGTGCATCAACTGTAGTTTCTGATGTTATATTTTTCTTTCTTCACTGTTTTGATGCCTTCCATAAGTGATTCATGAATCAAATTAGGAATGATATTGATTCTATTGTCTCAAGGTCCTTTACCAAACCCATGTATTTGAAATCTAATGAACCCCCCATGGATCGGCAGAAAAACAGCACGACAAGCATGTAGAGGCATACAAGGGACACGACCACCTATTCCTCATATTTCTCACGAAGTTTTTTTAGTACCACAACTTCAATATCCTTTATCCAAAGGACTGTTACTGGTGCAGCATCAACTTTACTCAGTGTATTTTTCTTGACTTTGCTGGTGAAATTATTTTTGACGATATCTAGTTTCAGAATCTCTTCTATGTCCTTTCTTGAATTCAGAATCTCATGTCCTTTATTACCTTCAATTCTTGGCATCTGAAAGATTACTACAACTTCACTAGATGTTGACTCTATTGTTTTGTCCTTGGACAACTTGAAACAATGTTTAGTCTCATCTTCATGGTCATAAGACTCAATGATTTGGTCTATGAGTGGGTTGCTCTTATTTTCAAAGTCAGTTGTGATTCCAGATAACCAGTTAATGACATTCCAAAATGGAGTCTCCTTCAACATATTTAACTGCTTTTCCTCAAAATCACCTTCTTCTTTTAACCTTTCCAAGAAGGTAACAACTCTTGTGAACCCTGATCTATAAGAACATGGTTGTTTTTCCATCTTTAGGTTTAACTGCATAAAACATAAAAAAAGGATGCATAACTGATGGATGCATAACACATAAAAATGGATGCATAACCTATTATGCATGTTTTACGTAGGCTGCATAACATATTATGCATGAAAAACTAACTGCATAATCTGTTATGCAGCAATTTTAACTGGTGCATAACAGGTTATACATAGAAAAAAAACTGCATAACAAGTTAATTATAGCTGAGATGATGATGCAACATACCTTCATCATCATCTAATGTCTCACTTTGTTCATTCACAATCATTGGCTTTTTCCCTTTCTCTATTTTCCTTTTCCGATTCTTTCTCTCCTTTTCAGCTTGGTAGTTTGCAACAAATTAACAAATGAAATTAACATCAACATTGACTTCAACACAATCACAAGAAACAATCATACAAAGACACAATTAAACCTTACCATACATCCCTTTCTTCTTCTGGTACTTCTCAAGTATTTCTGTTTCTTCTTTGTTGTCATTATCTTCATATGATCTATGGGTGCATTAATAACTGCATCAATATTGTTAGCATTTCTCCAATAACTGCTTATTTTCTTCTTCGCCTAACTTCTTGATACAGGCATAATTTATACATATTTACCTCCTAATTAATATTTGCTAGTACTTAATTTTGTGTTAATATTATTGTTTTCGTGCGTTTACAGATAATATACCGGAAACCCGATGTTACAAGTAAATTAGCTGAATGGACTAAATTTATAATGGTATTTATATGTTTATCACTTGGTGTTGGTACGGTCAAAGACAAAAAAAAATGAGATGCGGCTGATAGGTCAGTACTCAATTGGGTAAAATAGATTAAGAAGGAGACGTGGAGTTGGTTGTCTTATGATTGAAGGGTTATGAGAGCATGTGAAAGAAAAAGAAAAGGCTGTTGGTCGGAACGAGGAAAGGCTAGGCTGACATTGGCTAGGTTATTGATATGGCAGGTGAAAGAAAAAGTGAATGAGAGATAGACCGAGTGAGGGTCTGACACGGTCGGATATGTGGTCGGCTATTATGGAAGACTAGAGAGACAAATGTATGTGGGAGAGAAGGGAATGATGAGATAAATAGAGTATAAAAGAGAAAGTGATGGAGAGAGAGAGAATGTGCTTTTGAGGTTTTGACTAGAGGTAGGTGGAAGTATGGCTGAAGGGAGAGAGGAGGTGGAGGCGCAGATTGAAAAAAAAAAAAAAGAGGACGGTGAGAGAGTAGAATAGAGACAGAAAGGAAAGTGGAGAGAAGACCTAGGGGATCTTCTAGGTAGGTGGTAGCTTTTTCTTTTAGGTTTTGCCAAGGATAGAGAGACGTGAAAAGAAAAAGGGGTTGTACGGATTGACGTGAAGAAGTAAGAGGGAGAGAAGGTTAGAGGGACTGATTGTGACGGCTGAAAGAGGTATAAGGGAGAGAGAGAGGGGAGCTAGGTTGTGCGTCTGTAGGCTGGAGAGAGAAGACTGTTTTGAGAGAACTTCTCTTTGGTTTCTGGACAGAGAAGAAGGATTAAACGGCTGTGAACCGGAGAAGAAGTACTGGCTGTGGAGGAAAGGATCTCGTTGTTCAATTTCGGTTTAATCTTTTTCCTCTCTATTTTTCTTAATTTATTAATGGATTTTAAGAAATCCATCTCCATGTCTCACTAATTTTGTAGCTAGGGTTTATGTTGAAACCATTTAAAATTTTTAGACCAATTTAATTGAAGTATTTGGTACAAACTATTTTGATTTGAATAAGATTAGTTCCATGATTTTTATTAAACAATTGTGATTTCGTTAGATGGTACATGCTTGGCCTAGGTTTTTGATGTTCCATGCTTTTGTTATACAATTGTTATTTTGAAAATCTAAATTAGTTGTTGCTTCACCGGTTTTGTACAATACAATAACCTATGCGCAGAATTAATAGGATAACAAATATATTTGTCTACTTATTTGATATTTCATGCTTGGGTTAAATCCTTAGATGGGGTATGCTTAGACTTAGAGCTTTGATGTGCCATGCTTAGGGCGTCTCAGTGATATTTGCGAATCTAATACATATAATAGGTGATGTCAACAGAACGGACAATAGATAAATATTCAGGAGTTATGTTTCACTTCAGTAATTAAATAGAAATAGTGGTGGATACTGAAAACCCTGGTTACTGTTTCTCCCATTTGATTTATTTTATTAGTTTAGTTTATTTTTCTTGTTTTAACTTTATTCCGAAATATCCAAAAATATTATTTCTGATTAGTTTAATTGAGATATTAATTGCAGTATTGTCCCCGCTCCCTGTGGGTTCGACCCGTACTTGTCGTTGTCTGCATTGTAGACACCGTGCTATTGCGGTTTATTTATATAGGTTATTCTGAAATCCTATCACTTCTTCAATCATTTCATAATCTATTTCAATTTCCTCGGATCCATCATCTTTATTATCCTCAGCTTCATCCTTTTGATCATGTTCAGATTCATCATTTTCATTATGCTCAGATTCATCCTCTTCATCATTATCTCTTATCATTCTTTGGTTCATCTTGTTCCTCCCCTGATTCATTTTCTCCCTCACTTATTACCAGTGACTCATTTATCTTATTCCCAACAAATGGTTGATGTTTAGTTGAATAAGGCGATATCCTCAATGGTGTTGTTGTTGGTTCAGAATCTTCAAGACAATGAAACAAAAATTGATTTTCAGTCTGACATTTTAAAAATTATAAGTGGTGTATAAAAGGTTATGCATATAAAAGTAATTGCATAACAAGTTATGTAGGTTTAAAAAAACTGCATAACTTGTTATGCAGACTAAAATCATCTACATAAAAAGTTATGCACATAACAGGTTATACATATAAATTTAACTGCATAACAAGTTATGCAACCACATAAATACCATCAACGGGTTAACTGGATGGGATAACCAACTGAAAAATATCACAAACAATATCACATATGAAACAAAACCATACCAGACTCTTTCTTTCTTTTCTTAGCAGTCTTAGCAGGGTATTTCTTTTTCTTTGCTCTGATCTCCTTTATTTGTTGATCACCATCATTGTTTTTCTATGTTTTCACCATCTCCTTTATCAGTATATCACTATCTTCATTTTCTTCTTCTGTGTCATTATCAGCAGGTACCAAGTAAAGTTAAAAATCAAATCGAAAACAAAAACCAAATTTGAATGAAAACGAAAAATTAAAGAAAGAAAACCTCATCAGGAACTTTCTTGAGTTTTCTTTTCTTCAATTCCCTTTCTTTGTCTGCTAGGTCAAAAAATTAATAAAAAAAATTGAATAAACAAAATTAAAACTAGAAAAGTTGCATGTAAGAATAGAAGCAATTAAACTAGGATTTCTTACTTGATTTACTTTTTATACTGAATCGTTTCTTCTTAGACGATGATTGTGATGACAATTCCTCCATTGTTTGAACTACATTCGTTTCTAGGGTTTAATACAGAGAGGAATTTTTTCGATTGAGAAAAGAGAATTTTAGGGTTGATTAGAGAATGAAATTGGGAAAAATTTCTCTTTAATCTCGGTTGTGATTTTTGTAACTGAAAAAGTAGGAGATGAGAGGATGGGTCTGATTTTCCAGAATTGAGTTGGGAGATCGAGACCTATAATCTACAAGGAGAGCGTCAGACAATTTCAATTCTCTCGTAAGATATGGAGCGAATAAATTCTTATACATGCATAACGGACTCTGTTAATTAAATGGTAGAACGTATGAATCATATGGAGTTAAGAGATCAGTTGACTAGGCGTATCTACAGCGAACATTTACGGGCATTGACGCAGTCCACAAGCATCAATCCCTATCTTGCAGAACTTTTTGGAGCAACACCTTCTCATCAGGGGGATATCGTGCGAGATACGCAAGAACCATCTCCATATTGTGTGCTACCTCCACAACGAAGGTCTTGTCATGCCAGTCCACAAGATCTCTATCAAGATTACAGAAGACATATAGACTTTGGCACATTGATAAGTGCATATTTTACACATTTAGAGTGTCAATTTCATGCACTTATTTGCTAGATTTCTTGTGAAATATTATATATTACGTTTGTTTTTGTTTATTTATCTTTTTAATTATGTGGAATCGTCCGAAAGAAGTAAGATGACACTTAATTGTGTAAGTAAAAAAGTGCTCCAAGTGAAGAAAGGCGAAATACCAATTTTAACTTGTCCAAATTCAAGATTTCTTGTCATCATCATGTAGAGGACGAAGAAACGAAGCCAACAATGAAAAAATGAAGTCATTCTGAGGTCGTATGAGGAAGTTATAAACAAAACGAGAACTAAAGACAAAATGGTCATTTCAAGAAAAATTATTAAAGGGGTCGAGACCTGTTCATCTTAATATGTTAAGGGCACCACCTTTAACATCTTCTTCGCGAGAACAGAGACCTGTTCTTCCTGCATTTCTCACCGTGGGTTCTTCTGATATAGTTTGAGCGGAGTTTGAGAGCAGAGAAGAACCTGAAAAGGGGATCGAGATTAATAGAGAAGGTGACTGGCAGTGTGACGTTGTTGATAGACAAGAAGAATGATTTATGGAGAGAAGAAATCAAGCTGTGATGAATCGTGATTAAACGATTAGATGGTGGATGTGGTTGTTGGGTTCTCGTGATAAGAAAGCTATCGAGTATGAATCTGTGATGTTGAGGAGAAGTTGAAGAAACTAGTGGTGGTGACTGAGTTCAATAAGGAGATAGAGCTTGAAACTCGAAGTGATGATTCAATGATTCAGGTGATGAAGATGATGGTCGAGATGGCTGAGATGCGGGTGGTATTTGTGAGAGTGGTTCATGGTGAGTTGAGCCTGTGGTGGTTCGGGAATGATTGAGAAGAGTGTTGGTTGAACTCGAGTTAGAGAATAGAGAAGTCAGGGAATAGAGAATTAATAGAGTTGCTGCTATGGGGTTAGAACTTGGAAAATGTTGAATCCTTGGGTCTGTGGTGATGGTTATTGACTTAGGTTTGCTGTGGAATTGATGGATTCGAGTGTGAAGCAGGGCAGAGATGCGCAATGAGGAGGTTGACGTGACTTGGTTCGAAAGATACGGCAGTGGGGATTCAGGATGTTCGAAGTCTGTGTTAGCTTATAAAACACGGACCGTACACGGAGGATTTAGAATTTGAGAATAACAAGGAACTCGAATCATATTGGGAATCAGTTTCTTGATCGAGAAACTAGTTGAAAGGCGGCTGATAATGGATATGGAAAAGATTTTGGTAAAGCATGGAGTACCAAAGTAGATGTATAATAAGAGAATGGAGAAGGCACACCCGTCCATTTGGATTCAACTAAAATCTAAACCAGTCAGAATTCGGGCATACTTTATTATGTTACTCAGCATAACACAGTATCATGGTCACTTAGTTTATACAAACAGAAAACTTTGCCTCACGGACTATCAATCCTTATCAAATAAATCTTGTTTGCGTGTGCGAGATTTAGTTGTAGTCTATAAATAGCCTTGTGTAGCCGCACCATAGAATACACCGAAAAATACAGAGACAACAAGAAAGAAGAAAGAAGAAAGAATTGGAGGGTTCTTTACTTGCGACGTTCATTTCTGGCTTGCGATTTTAGTTTTATTTCTTTATCTATTTTTTAAATATTTTTAGCTATGTCTAGTTAATTTTTTTTTATTAAGGATGATTTTAAAGTCCTGAATAATGAAAATTTAATCTTTTAAATCAAATTTGTTTTAAGTTTTATTTTCGTTGTTGATTATCTCTATTATTTTTATTATCTAAGAATATTGTTGGGATATTTAAAGTGATCAATTAAATCAATCAATCAATATTTCTTCTATTAGTTTTGAGTTGTATGATATGTGTGATTGTCACTCAAATCTTTAAAAAAGTAGTACAACGCAAGAACTGACAGAGGGATTCTGTTAAGCAGTTGTGTATAGAGATAATACTAGTAAGCGGGTCGAGCCTATGCGTCTTATGCTAGGATCAACCTAATTCATAAAGTGTAAAGCGTTCACTAATTTACACCCTGAGAGTTTATTCTTGATGGGTTATTTGGATACTGGTAGTCGAGCACTTCCGTATCCAGTGAAATAAGGAATTCCAGGGGTAGCAGCGCTTATTGCTATTGTACGGTTGGTAACAATAAAATTCAACAAGAAATAAACTTGTATTATTAAGTTTTGGCTCAGTGACGGCGAAGGATTCCTTAGTCATCTTTCTTCTCATTGTTTGAAATAAATTCTTCTTATTTTCTTTTATTACTTACTTCTTTAAAAATATATAAAAAAATCGGTTATTTTATAACAACTAGAAACTCACTACTCTTCGTGTGAACAAACTCCTTGCTATTATATTACTAGTTAATTTTGTGGAAAAAAATGAATTAATTTGTTGTGTAAACGATGCACATCACATATCCCCAGTTCAAACATGTGATTTCATTGGATTTGACGATGGATCTCAACCAGGAGCAACCTGAAGCCTGGCGATTTGCTGGACTGGGGCCATCACCCACCCCTGGACCAGGGTCATTACCCACCCCGTTGGCCTAGGAATGAGTAGTTTCGTTTTATTTAATATTTATAATTTAAATTGGGATTAAGAAATTAACTATTTGTGTAATCAGAATTAATCTATAAAAAAACTATTAATTTAATTTCACACTCAATTAAATTTTAACAACGTCTTTTCTTAGAGAAAACTACATAAGATTATAAGGATACTACATCATTACATAAAAGGGGTCGAATCTGTGAAGATCTCAAAGGATGTCAAAACAAGTTTCGTACAAAAAAGGTTTGTCGTGAGTTTCCTGCCATACATCTAGAGCTAATTGGATCACTTCATCTTCAGTTACACCGTTAAATTTTTCTCGACCAATTACCCTTACCTGAGAAAGGAATCACGTGACTGAATGACTAATTGCTTGAAAACAACTCGATAACCCAAGAGCATGATGGTTTCTCGGGTTCCCCGTTTATGCAACGAACATAGTGAAAATGCTCTGTCAAAAAGATGTATGCGACATGAGTTAGCCAGTAGAAACATTTCCTCTGCTATGAAAAACATATGCTTTACAAAGAGCTAAATCATTTTCTTGAGTATATTTTGGAGCACGAACTATGTCAGCCATTTTTTTTGAAAAACAAATTCCTACAAAAACTTAGATTAGGAGTTTGAGATTGAAAGATTAAGATTGAAGTGAAAGTAGAAGATTTTTTGAGTGGAGAAGGTGTGATTTTGGAGTTGAAAATGTTTGAATTTATAGGGGAGAGAATCATAGATGTTGTATGAGAGTCGTTGAGATTCGACTGTTGTGGAATCTTATTGAGCCGCTCGTACCAAGCTAAGACGATCGACTTAGTATGAGCCTCGATAGGCAAACCCCTTAATATACCCATTTGCAAAGTCTTTTTTGGGTTTTCCCATCCCACAGTGGGGTGGTAATTTGAAAATTAGCCAAAATACCCATCCCACTGGCTTTGCTCTTACAACATGATAAGAGGTTTAGCAACACCACCTCAGAGCATCTTCAACAATGGTCGTTAACAATCCCATTTCCTTATCCATGGTATTTTATATAGGTGGTAAAAATAAGAATTGTTTGTTCATGAACCATCTCCAGTAGTGTAGGGTTTCATTTTATGCCTTTTGTTACCCATGAGAAAAGATAACCTTTATTTATTCTTAAAGATAGCGCAGTTAAGCAGTTACTATATGACAAGAGGTTTAACAACACTACCTCAGAGCATCTTCAACAATGGGCGTTAAAAATCCCATGCCCTCATCCATGGTATTTAATATATGTGGAAAAAATAAGAATTGTTTGCTCATGAACCATCTCCAATAGTATATCATTTCATTTTAGACCTTTTTTTATCCATTTCACCAATCTAAATTTTTAGGATCCGACCATTGGAGATGGATCTCTTCTAATTAAAGTCCAAAAATCCTATATGTCAATAAAAAATAACACTTTCACCTATTATTAGGGATGCTCTCATAATTTGTGCAACATTCCTTCTGTATTCTCCATTCTAGGAAAGTAGCTATGAAGTAGGGGTGAGAAAAACACCGAGAACCGTGTATTTCACCCGATTTAATCTGTATTTTTGCTGGTAGATACCCGATCCACCTCTCAACATATTGGACGCAGATGGATTTTTAAAATCCGTCATTTTCAAGGTTGGACACGGGTGAGATATCACCCACCTGTTGGACACCGAACCTAAGGAATATATAATTATTATCTATATATGTGAAGGTTACTATATGAACTTGTAGGTAGTATATAAAGTTTCCCTAAATAATCGATTAGGGATGTGATGGACCGAAAAATTCCGCCTCCACTGTTATGCTCAAAAGTGCGAGGAAAGAGATGATTGTTATCACACTTGATGAGTTAGTTGCAGTCCATTTGCTGGATGTTCATACTTCCTATCAATATGTATGATATGGATGGCATAAGTCTGGCTGTTGCATTCTTGGCAAGAGCAAGATCAGTGAATGAAACCAGCGCATGGCCAAAGCGGAGTAAAGGAAATGGGAAATAAGTTTGCAATGTCCTATGTGCTAGTCCATGCCATGACTAAGGCATGGACAGTATTTGCAATCATGTGATGCATGTGAATGCATCATTATTGGACAGTACGACCATACACCCTTAGTAAAACATGGGGTAAGTCTGGATGGTGTGGAGCTACGTATGAAAACTACGTTTCGAGTATCATGCTTGCAAACACATGCTTGGAAAGGAAAATCGACATGCATTTACCTAGTGAGAAGTGAAGCTTTATGACATGGTCACTGCAATCAGAGTGGATCAACCATGGTATACCTAAGGAATTAATGAATATATTAGAATTTGAAGTTGTTAAGTTGTTAAGTTTTTCTCCTTATAGCTCAATTAGAAAAAGATAAACCTGGTCCTGCTAACCCATTTGTCTATGGGAATAAAAAATTTGGACCAAATGGTGATGTGGATTGGATTGAATATCTTCTCTTTATAACCCGCATCGGTGAGTTCTGGGCTGCCGATCATAGCGGTGGAGGTGGAATTTTTCAGTCCATCACAAGGGATTAGCTTTCTATGAATAGAATCACATTCCCTCCCAGCCTCCCATTCTCTCTGTTTTTTTTTTTGTTTTTGTTTTTGTTTTTGTTTTTTCCGCATTGAATCTTCATAACACCTTCATTTACTTCTTTTCGAGTAGTTTGACATTTTCTTCTCTCGATGGAAGTAAGTAATAAGTGGTTTTGATTAGTTTTTTATTCATTTGGGTATTTGATAAGTTAATTTTTGTTACCATGTTTGACATTCACCTATTTTTTTTAGAAAAAAAGAAGAAGATAAAATCCGACAATCCACTCGTATCCAGTCGACCCACCCTCCCATCCGTGGATGTCAAATCCGCTGAGTGATGGACTGGACGTGAGTGAAAATCTTAAATTCATTATTCCGATGGATCGGATACGGGGATACCAAATACACCGTATTTATCCATTCGTTGCTCACCCCTACTATGAAGTGGCTTAATGATTGGTATTAAAAAAAAAATTCATATGATATGAACTCTTCCCCATCAAAAGAATTAGAATTGAGGGGGTTTTAATACATCATAATATGTAATTGGTTTTTGAATTAAAAAGATCTAATTAGTAGAGTTGATACCGTTGAATCCACCTTCTTTTGTTTGGGAAGATCAATAACAATTGAGAAGTTAATAATATTAGTGATCATGAATTGAATTAAAAAGATTCATGGTCAGAGGAGTGATGATATGGTAATGATATTACTTTTTAACGGATTAAGATAAACTTTAAGAACACGACAAAGCAGAAAGAAAAAATAATCAGTTTTTTATCAAGAATACGAAAGACACTTCAAGAACTATTATTTTTTTCATAATAAGATAGTTAGCTTTGGACTTAGTAAAAAAAGAAAATCCGAACGTGTGTCATCTTTTGTGTTTGGGATTTTGATCAAAAAGTTTAGCGAATAAAAATAGGTTTGGACCTCTATTAGGAGAAGCGCTCCAAACCTCACAATAATACTTCATAGAACTAGGTTCATACCCATTTATTTTAAAAAACCTTTAGACCTACATTTTTATTTTATGATTTGAAGCCCTATGTTCAATCAATCATAACCCATTTAATAATGATTCAAAATAGACAAATTTTAACTTTATAAAAACGTCATCGAATGAGCTACAATTCATAGAAAGAAACTAAAATCTAAATCATTCTCAAAAAAATCTGTAATTAGGTTCAAAGTGAAAGTATAAACATACGGTGTAATTTAAATTAGGTTCAAACCTTTTTATCCAGAACACCTTAGAGCCTTAATTCCTATTTTATAAATTGACATTTTATGTTCAATCAATCATAACCCATTCAGTAGTGATCCAAAATGAACATATTATACCTCCATGGAAATGTCATATATGAATTACAATTCACAAGAAGAAACTAAAGTCTAAATCAATATTTCAGGTGTAATCTTTCCAGTTACGGAACCAAAACTGTTAGTTAGCTTGTTTCAAGAATACACTAGAGAATCGAGAAGGAAGGTTTCAAAACCCACCTTCATGGTTCAAAACCTATTTAAAAATCAGTTATTTGGAGTTTTCTTGTTTGATAGAGATTTCTCATTGAAGAAGACTTAGGCCAATTTTGGGAGCTATTAAAAAATATATTCTGAAAACACCTGGAGATACACAACATCAACCAGAATAAAGAAGCTAGGAGAAAACCGTGCCACATTCTTCATCTTCTTATTCTTTGTATACTTTTCCGTGAGTTTTAGTAAACCCAAGAATAACTAATTCTCATGTTGGTTCCGGATGATTTTGAAGTATTATACATGATGATTTAATTAATAAAGTAATTATATTCTTTTATTCACTGTTTGATCGTTTATGTTGTACAATCAATACTCTTGTATGATTGTTGTTTTGATTATTTAAACTCGCAAATATATGACCATGATAACAAATCTAAAGCTACAAAAGGGTTTGGAATAATTAAATGTTGAAAAACCCTAATAACAAGTAGCATAGTTTAGTTGTTAACGACAAAATTTTACCATGTAAGTGAAAGCATAGAATGAGTAGCTCTTAAGCAAGGTTGTATCGAATAACTTTTTACAAAAACCATTATTCTTATTAGATTAAACTTGAGTGGATCTTGCGCCAAGTTATTTAATAAAAAAAGATTCTTATAACGTTTATTACGCTAGTTGATGATATTAGGAAATTTATTGAAGTACGTTCATGATGAGGTTCTCTAAAGTTATTGGTGAAGAGAGGGATTAAGAGATAAATATTATTCTTTTGTTGATCATATGTTTAATGGATAATGATTCTTTAATCATCACCTTTGTTTTGAAAAGATGAGAGTACAACTCCAATTCTTTTGCTTTTAACCTAATACGACGAATCTTTTATAATCTTATCGATCTTACAAAGATCTTATAATCTTATCGATCCAAAATATTGATTAACGTACTAGTGTATTTACTTTAATGATAAAGCTAAACAATATAATACGGAATAAATTAAATAATATAAACACACAAGATTTTGTTAACGAGGAAAACTACATGGCAAAACAACCCCGGGACCTAGTCCAGTTTTGATTACTCTCATTATTAAGCCGCTAAAAGAATGCTTAGTCACAACCTCGTGTAGTTGAGACCTAATAAACTATCCCTAGTTACTCAGTTTCCTCAATATCCTTGCGCCTACTACTAATATAGCCTACATACGTGAATCTCTCAACAGAGTCCACTATCAATAGTTGTTTCACCACTGTGAGTACTTCTGCAACCCAATCCTTTAGGAAGTTTTCCAAACAATAAAGGACTAACCTGTTTGGTAACCACCCACTACCAACCAAAAATTCCAAAGATATTAAATGATTACGTTCAGAGTCAAGGTTTTCTCGTTCATATTTAAATGTTTGTTGGTAAAACGAATTTAGGGATAAAGAGGAAAATGATGGATTAGGCTGATGCTAGTCAAAGCAATTCGTGTAAACCCTAAACATTTTTACTGTATAAGTACTTTTTAAGATTCGAGAGATCAATCTGTACGAAATTTGTCTAAACCAAGGAATGCTCGTTCCAACTTCGTTTCAGTCACAAAGGAAGAAGAAGGGTTGATCTGCAGGGACAGAAACATGGAAGGTACTAAGATCAATAAAATTAAATGTCAATGATGGAATATATTGAACTGCTATAAAGACGAAATTCAGATTATCCTGCGTAAGTCTGAGTTTTCCGGTATGCTTATGAGATGATTGTTTTTTTTTTTTTTTTTCTTGTCAATAGATTAAAGAACCTATTTATATAAGTGGAAGTTAACATATTGATCTCGTAAGTGGTGACAGTTATAGAGAAGTGGAAGAGTAGAAGAATTGACAAAAAGGGCAAAATCGTCAGTTCACTGGAAAGCGTTATCGCAGCCATTAATAGGACAGCCCGTGTCTAAATTCACCTTCTTATTCTAACCTAAATATTAGGTCTCGTGTTTTTCCCTCTTTCTCCTCAAACCAAATCCATTTGTTGTTCACGCCAGAAAAGATGGGTTACCAGCTAGGTCTTGAAGTGTTGTCGTGAAATGGAGGAAGAGTAGAAGATGGGTTTGAATGACGAAGAACAAGAAGTGTTTCAAGCGAGAGAAATCAGTGAAGGTGAGCGTATTGTATTCCGTTCAAGTTCCGAATGAATGGTTAAGAATTGTTGAGTGATTTCGAAGATTTGAGGGTCCTGGATTGATTAGAAAGGATGGGTTTAGGTTGAATTCGAGTTTAGTGCAGAATTAGAAGATGATGTTGGTGTTTGTTGGAACTTAGAGTGAAGAGTGTTGAGCCGAGAAACAACTAAGCGAAGAAAGGGGGTGAGATGAATATGGTCTGAGTTGAATTGGCTTGAATTGAAGAGAAAGACAGCGAGAGATAGTTGAGAAGAAACAGAAGCTGCCAGCTATGGGTATTGCGTGAAACAGAGATGTAGACAGGGAATTGAGTTCAAGTTCAATTGGTCATAAAACAAGCCTGCAATAGCTGCTTTCTGCCGAGAAGAAACAAGATTTAATGTGTACTGAATGAATGGGTGTGTGTTGATTGTGATTAGAATTGCAGGGAAGGAGAATTAATGAGGAAGAAGAATTACCAATAGAGTTCTCTCCATCACAGTTTAAGAGTTGCACAAAATATGTTTGATAATAAGTCTGAACCACTACCAAGCTTAATTTTACCAGACTAGCCATGGGTTTGTTGCTGTGGTATTAAAGACTTGGGTGAGCTGATGGTTGATGAGAAAAGTGGTTCGAGTACGGAGATTTGGTTTTGGTTATTCTTTGGCAAGAAGTTAGGAAAACATGAGATTTGGACAGAGTTTTGAAGGGGATTGACAGCTGTTTTGAGAGTTTGTATTGGATTAGGAAATTAGAGTTTGCGTGGGATTCAAGTTCACTGGATTGGAGGACAAGAAAGAAAGCTATAAAAAGAAGAACTAGGGTTGTAGCAGGAGATACCACCTCCCTTGAGCCTGACTACTACCACCTCCACCAGAGAGTAGCTTTGGCTCCTCTCCAACTCATATCCTCTCCAAACCATCACCTCGCCTGCTTCCACCTTCCACCACTTCACACAACAACATTCACCTTTACCAATCACTTCGTCCAGAACACCACCAGAGAGAGAAGTTACTTGAGCGCAAGCTATCACCGTTCAGCACCATCAGCCCACCACACAAGTTGGGCCTGGTTTACTGTTGGGTTTGAATTTTTGTGTTTAGTGTTATCTTCTTTGGTTGTTATGAATTCCTCGAATTCCTCTATGATGTGTAGCTAATTTTCATATTGATTACGGAAGATTTCTACGTTTCAGGTGTAAAACTTAACGTAAAACTTAATTAGTTATTAATTTATTCGAAATTCTAAATATTTATCGATTGTTTTTACTATATTTAATATGTATGGATATTTCTTAGATTTTTTGGAGTGCACGCTAAATTAATCTATTGATTATCCTAATACTATTAGAGTGTTGAGCGATCCGTAATTGTCGTGCATCTCTTACACAGGTAGAAATCCCGAGACCTTGCAGAGGGATTCTGTAAAGCAATTGTGTGTGAAGACAACACTAGTAAGCAGACCGAGCTTATGCGTTTGATGTTAGGATCAACCTAAATTCATAAACCCTAATGTATTCGTTTGGGTTACACCTTGAGAGCTTATTCTTGGTGGCTCAGATGGTAGAATCTGGCAGTCGAGCGCTTCTGTTTCAAGTGACACGAGGAGTTTTGGGGATAGCAGAGCTTATTCTACGGTTGGTGATGAATGGTTCCAACGAAGATGGATAAGTATACTATTCGAGTTAACGTTTGGTAGCGACGAATGAATCTCTAATCATTCTTTATTTTTTATTATACTTTTTTCATTATTTTTAATTATTTTAAATAACCAACCCCCCTTTTAAGTATTTAATCTAGTTTTGTTAATCTAAATAACTTATCAATTACACAGCTCTCTGTGGGAACGATCCTTACTACCGCTATATTACTAGTTAATTAGTGGAAAATATATTGATTAATTTATTGCACTTACGACACGCATCAAGTGGCAATCGTGGTGAAAACCAATTCTGTAATGCTAGTGGGATTTGGCGGTTGTAGGCCACTATTTTATTCATTCCTTCAATTGCCGTACTTTCTCATTGTGGGTGCATTGCTAAACCACACGTGTTGTACGCCGCCAGACCAAAAACCTAGTAAATATCCCCATATGTGACATAATTGATGTCTCAAGTATGGTTAAGTCTATTTTATTGACGTTTATTATCCGGTCGTTGTTGACTTAGCTAGACTGTTAGTCTTAGCATATTGATGAGTCTAGCATGTTTCTCAGTGGTGAATCTGGCATGTCGACTCATTGGTAGATGAAGCATAAAATGCATGTTGTGAGAAGCAATAATGCTTAATGTAGCGTAGACATAAAGTCTGATTGTGTTGACATTGGTAGTTATGTCATATCATTATGTCAAGTGAGGCAACAATGATACTCGGATGATCTTTTCGGATTAGTAAGCGTAGGTCTAATGAGATTGCTGGATTGATCAAGACTAATATATATGGCATGTATATATATGTATAATTTACAGTGTTTAATATGTCAAGCATTGACAGGAATTCGTATGTGCATCAATTCGTATGGATATCAACTCGTATGAACATCACCTCGTATGAATGCTAGTGTTAGTAGTTGTAAAATATTCAGTTTCGTCCTACTGTCAAATGGTTTGAGTAGAAAAGTAGAGAAACTAGAATACTTACTTTGGCGGAAGAACCAATTAAAATACTGTAAATGATTGGTAGCAGGACCAATTAAAGTACTTATATAATTGATAAAACCCTAATACGGCAGATGGACCAATTCAAGAGTAGCAGATAAGGGACCAATCGAGTGGTAAAAGGACCAACCAATTTGGTGGAGAGGGACCGACCAAATAATTGGAAGAGGGACTGAACAATTAATTATAGAGGGACCAACCAAATTGGTGATAGCACGAGCTGGTGGTAGCGTGACCTAATGGTGTTAAAACCAATTAAAATATTAGGTAGTATATTCTAATTATGGTAGAAGAGGGAAGTGATGAAGGAGGGAGAGAAGATGACCGACCAAGGTGGGAACATTCATATATGATGGAGCACGATTTGGTGATTGTTGGACCATTCCTTGTTGCTTCGCTATCATATGGTATCTGTGGCAGTATTTAAGTATATTTGATAATAATATCTAAGAAAGTGAATTTGATGTAAAGACCAACTGGTGTGAAGATCAAAATTTAGGAAATATTAAAAATATATTAGATGGTAGTGGGACCATTTTATATTGCTTTGCACATCATATGGAATTCGAAGCAAAAGAGAATTTAGGATTTTGGTAGAAAGAACAAAAAAAAATTGATAGAAAGAGAAAACCGTAGATAGAGGAGTTTTAATGATAAATAATAATAAAATAATATTTTAAAGAAATATAAGGAGTAAGGGACCGACCATGCACCGACAGCATGGCCGGTCGACCGACGCCGATCCCCATGTCTTTTTTTTTATTACTATTTCTTTGTTTATTTTTTAATCCTCTTCGTATCATATGTTCTTGGGACCACATGGTCTGAAGATCATTATTGCTATTATTACCCATACCATTTCCTTGGGGATGTCCGGTGTTAGCCCAATATGTCTAAAAGAGGCAAATATTCACTATGAACTTATATAATTATGCAGAGAAAAACTATAAATCGATTTAGTGATTTATTTTTATAAATAAAATATTTTCTAGGAATTCAGCTTGTGAATATAGCACTAGAATTTATTTATGATTCGCTCTATACTTGTAGGAAATCTATTTAGGAGCATTGGTATCCATTCAGGAACAAGAAGGTGTTCTGGATATTTTTTTGTATTAGTCAGAGATATCTGGGAGAAATTGTAATCAACACCGGTGATATTTTGAGGAAAATATTGCTATATACTAGTGGTTAATCCATCTAGGCCGTCTAATCATTATAAACTCGATACGGAAGTAAGCACTGAGTCGTACAGTATTAATATTACATATATTCATATAAAAAATTGAAATATATATATATATACTAGGTATTACCCGAGCCTATGGACCGGGAGTTGAGCCTATAGATTAGCCGGTGTTTTGTTGGTCGCAGGGACCTACGGCCCCGTATGTACCCCTTAAATTCTTTTAGAAATTAATATTTGGTATTAATATTGTTAGTCGTTTTTAATTAGAATTAAGTTAAATTAAGAAGTCTAATTATATTAGGAAACTTAGTCATGGGAAACCTAAAGTTAGACGTGTTTAGAATTAGCCGGTGTTTTGTTGTTCGGGTAAATTAGCTGGGGCCTACGGTCCCGGCCGTACTCCTTAAGTTCTTTTAAAAATTAATATTTGGTATTAATATTGTTAGCCTTTTTTAAGAAAATTAATTTAAATTAAGAAATATAATTATATTAGGAAATTTGGTCATGGAAAACTAAGGTAGGATTAGCCGGTGTTTTATTGGTCGGGTAGACCCCGACCGTACCCCTTAAATTCTTTTAAAAAATAATATTTTATATTTATATTAGCCGTTTTTAGTTATGAAATTAAGTTAAATTAAGAAATATAATTATATTAGGAAACTTAGTCATTGCAAACCTAGGATCAATGGTTATGCTAGGGATAGCTTTGTCCCGGGCAGCGACATAATCTCTACCGTACAAAAAATAATAAAATCTCGGTCGTAGATCTATGGATTCAACGGAGGGGGATATACTTTGATTTATATATAATGATCCCACAGACGGCTACAGCTATATATCTTTCACAACAATAGATCTGCGTCGTAGGATGGCCGAATCGAGGGCCAAAAATGTTTCAAGATAAAGGCCATGTTCTCTTATAATATATATACTTCTAATGTCGAGTGTGATATGCATGTAGCAAGAATTTTATATTTTAAATCTCTTACGGAATACAAAATATGAATTTTATGCTTCTAGTGCCGAGTCAATGACATATAAAAATTTTATTTTTTTTACGCTTCTGCTGTTGGGCGGAGACGATTTTACTATTTTACCCTTCTTCAAAATCCACCATTTACACTAAGATACCAAGATAAACAAGATAATATCATATCCAAAATTCCTAGATCAAATCAACCAATATTTATGATTTTAAAAGTAATCAACTCGATACAAGACTTACGTTTATGATAAATCACAAACAACTTGACGATTCATATGGTTTACGTTTATCAAAGATAACCTACTTGTTTGTCCCGAAAGCTTCTCAATCTCACACAAAGCAGTAGCTAATTGTTCATTTATCAATCTGCTTCAAGCCATCATACATCTTACAGAGGTTGTGTACTGATCATTTTAAACAACGAAGAATATCAGTAAAAAAAAAATTATAAGAAAAAAAAAAGAATACCTTGTCCTCAGCATAAAGAGTATCCAAAGAGCTGAATTTTAACCAAAATTCACTCTGAAAAGGTTGGAGAGCGGATAAATCTTTTTGAACCAGCCTCGAGGGAAGTAAATTGCTGAAATAACCATGATAAGGATTAGAATAATTGGCTAGCGTATCTAAGTTGGCACTAACTTAATTTTCAGGATTAAAAGCATTAATTGAAGCATGAGATGGATCGGACTCATTATCTAGACGGGTTAATCTTCTTTTATTTCAGTTCCAAGGCTCAGAGGAAGTGCTAATAACTTTATTCTTTCATCTAGGGGAAGTTGAAGAATGACGATCTGGATTTTCAGTATGATCAACTGAACCCTCAGGATAACTAATAATACTATCCAGCTATGAGTTCCCACGAGGATGAATTATTAGCATGTTATCTGGAATCAACGGTATTTGAGGTCTGTTGTTATGGGTTGATCGTCTAAAATTTAACAAAGAACTATTATCTTCATAATCGAGATTACAGCTCGTATCGATTCTTAATGAAGAGCATCGTCCGGTGATGAAATGGGAAATAATATTAAAATAAATATGGCAATCATCTCAAAACTCTGAAAACTCTTGGTCAGAGGGTCGTTAATGAGAGTTGTAATCTGGGAAGCGAACCAATAGATAAAACAAGAAGTTGAGGAGGAAGATGTTGGAAAGGGGGAAGAGGAAGAAGAACCACAACAAAAAAATCCTCTTGTTGTTGTTAAAGAGAATAAAAATCCTAAGAAACTTGTGCTAGATATGTACACATTCCTGATCAAGATTTGTGTTTAGATACTACTAACCCACCTCATGGTACGCCAGCAGATGGGGGCAGAATGTTGTTCGGCTACAAAAACTCATGGGCTGTCAAAATCTACGAGACAAAGGTATTAAATCTTAACTATAGATATTTTTTTGATTTATATTGTTTAAGTCTAATATTTGTCATGTCATGTTCATTTTATAAGATCGTAACAATGCGATTCGAACCTTGAGACGCCATATGGAGGTTGCATGGGATGTAGAGGGTGATCCTGATGAGGTGGTGCATAAAGTCAAATCATGTCGATTATGATATTCTTTTCATTATGCCCATGCCGAGTTTGACAGTATTACCATATCAGCATTTGCTGAGAGGTTCTATCTATAGACAAATACCATACATCTCCTATTTTATGAGATATTTATCACTTTGACGACGTGCGCATGATCACGGGCCTTAGAGTGGATGGGAAATGTGTTTTTGAAGGCTATGAAGACCGATGAGCTTTGGAAACCTTGAAATTTTAGCTGAAAGTACGCTAGGGTAGAACAGATAGAATACCCAGATGGAGTTCATATGCTCTATTAAAGAGCCAGAAACGGGTAGGGAGAATATAGCCACGGATGACACTGGCGCTCATTTGAAGAAGTTGATGAAGTTCAAGTTGGTTATTTTAAAGGGGGAGTTTTGAGGGATAAGAAATAAAGTCGAAAGAGAAAAGTTGGTGATGGACGAGGACAAGATTAACCACCAGGTCACCGCTTACTTGTTTGTATCATCTAGGGAGCCTTATCTTCCCCGACACTTCTGGAAATAAGGTAGATGCAAATTATCTCCAGATTTTGAAGGTCCTCGATGCGGTCAATGAATACTCTTAGTGCATCCTTGCATTCCTTCAAGATCAACGTAGGAACGCTAATCGGATTAATATTTTACAAATCAGAGACTACTACACTCTCTTTCAGGTAATTTTCGACATACTCATACTCATCCGTATTGAGTAAAGATGTAGTAATAAAATCACCAATGCACATGTTTTATAATAGGCGAACTTTTTATTGTTAACCAAACGTTCTGGAAGTAATGTTTTTTGTGGCGGAACTGTTTTGTTACCAGCCAAACGATTTATGTTCTTATCGAACTTTTAATGTTCGGTTGAGAATTTTTATTTTGTGTGCTAGCCGAACTTTTTTTAATCTTGATTTTTTTCCTTAGGTATGGGTGTATGACCACTTCCATGTATTGAATTTTCCTGATGCAAATGAAGGTTGGGTTAAGGGGCAGCTGACGGCGGGAAAATACTTGTTCAAGCAACACAGAAGAAGGATAAAGGGAATCCATTGACAAAGTTGAGGGCGATGTTGGATGATTTGCGTGCAGAAGAAGTAATTTTTCACCCCTACTCTTTTACTGAAGATAATATATCGGATGTCGCGGTTTACTACAGGCCATTATGCTATCCTGGCTGTTACTCAATGTAAAACCCTCGAAGAGTATTAATACATCTTTCTTATGTCCAGAATATACCGACTGTAGAGAATGAAAACTTTACTTTGCTGGTGAGGGGAACAAAGAACACCGAGAAAATTTTGAAGCACAAACATGACCCAAATCCAACGCCAGATCACTGGAACAGAGTGAGAGACTATTTTATTGTTGAAGATGAGTGCATAGCTTCATAGGGTAACCAAGATGCCATTGAAGAAGAGTACATGGAGCGATATCTAGGTATTACTCATCCCTATGTAATAAATAAAGTAATTCAAGATCGTGTTGATAATTCGAAAGCAAAGGAGAAAGATAAGAGAGTTGAAATTGAAGACGCCTACTTGCGGCGAGGATATGGGAAGGTTGTTCGACAATATGGTAAATAAAGTTCTTATCTTTATGATTTTTGATTTCTTATAAAAAATGGTCTAAAATAACGTATTTTATGTTTAATTTTTAATATGTTAAGGGTAAGAATCTCTTAAGGAAAATGATAGCTAGAATACGCACGAAAGAGCCGATGTCGACATAAGAACAAATAGACCTTTACAACGAATGGAACAAAGTCCTATAACGAAATAAGGTGGAACAGATCAAACCCAAGGCGCCCAAGAGAAGTCGACAACAAGGGGAAGGTTCAAGTGCAGTTGCTGCTACTATGATAAAACCAAGTGGATGATAAGAGAGAAACTGGCTAAGAAGTGGAAGAACAAACTCCTGCTATGAGACGTGGTAAAAAATTTCGTCGTTGTGGTCGTCGTGGTGAATGAGTGTTTGAAATATTTTAGTTAAGCATTTAGTATATTTGATTTTTTTAGCACAATTCGATGGTTGTGAATTTTTAGTTAATGAGTTGCGTTAATTTTGGTTTTTATTAGACCTTAATATTTTGTAACTTGGTGTGAATCTTTAGTTAAGGAATCTCGTAACTTGGGATAAAAAGTTCGGCTTGTAAAACCTATTACAGAACTACCCGAACAACAAGTTCGAACCTCGTACTTAGCGGATATTCTTTGAAATTGTTAAGGTTCGACTAGGTCGATAATAGCTTCTCCTATTTGAACAATATTTTGGTTTAAAAAAGAAACCGTTTGAACCTTGAACAACGACTAGTTTCTCAAAAATTGATTCACACACTAGTCGTTGGGTCTTCATGACCTATAAAAACAACACTCGTACCACAACAAAGACCCTCACACTTATCTTTACAAGCAATACTCAAACTTATATCAACAAATCCTCACACTTCTCACATATCTTCATCATCCAAAAAAAACATGGCTACTACATTCACCACCAAAGAAGGTGTTTTCATAGTTCGTGCTTGGTCGTCGACCACAAGCCATGAAAAACGCCTAAACATCAAATTATCTCAACCCTCGTATATTTTCTGGAAATGTATTCATTTTCGTGGCGTTAGACGGGAATCAAAAAGGAAGATCATTTCGACGAATTAAGGAAAGATTCGAATTAATCTATGAAAGATGTGAGGATTTTAGAACGGTTTTGTCCTACACCAAGTTGACTAATTATGAAGATATCGAATTTTTTGAAAATAGATCTCAACTATACTATGATCTTGCTCTTGAAAAATATAAGCAAGAGTATGGCGAAAGATCCAAGCATCATGAATGCTACAAAGTCCCAAAAGAAAGGGACTCGTACTTCAATATAGTTTAATTATATAAATGTATGTTATTATCTACGTTAGGTATTTTCCTTATTTGTAATGTTGTCTCCTTCATTTTAATGTTATAAATTTCATAACTTGGTTTGTATTATACCTTCATGCCTAATTTAAATACGGTTGGTAACAACTGATGTGTTTTTGTTAAAACTAAAATTAGAAGAAAAAAATAAAAAATTCTAGTGGTAATAAAGAAATGTTCGGTTAGAAAAGCCAATTACAGACTTAACCAAACAAAAAATTTGGTAAAAAAACTCAGTGTACGGTCGACAAACATTCAAAGATATATAAAACAATGAAATGTTTGGTTAGAAAGCCAATTACAAACCTAACCGAACAAATAGATCGTCTAGGTCGACAATTCTGAACTTAACCGAATACTTAAGTTTGGCTAGGACCATTAGTACCATGCCAAACTTTCTACTAGTAATACCAGCTAGTTTATAACTAAGATTTCGGATAGGCATATGTTGGACTCGAACTAGACGAGAATTACACTGGTTCACCTAAAATGTAGTCGAACTTAGTCCAAAACTCCATGAACTCAAAGTTTGGCTACATGTTCTTCATTTTTCTAACCGAACATTTATCGAGATAACTGAATCTCAACCATAAAAGCTTACATTTTCACCAAATTTAAGCCAATTCAAATAACAAAAACACATTAACAAGTATGACTGAGTATCTTAAACATAAAATCTTCATATTCTTCGTTGTGATCCTCGTTTACCTCGTAAAAACCATCATTTTGGGATTGAGATTGGGTTTGGGGAAGAAGACATCACCATCTAACAAATAATTCATTTATCGGATCATTACGAAGATTAACAGATACTTTGTTTACTCTATGATTTGAAGGTTCGAATTCCTCCGAGTTTGCACTAGAATCATTTATTTTGAATTTAAGAATCACCAAACCTAGGTTTCAATTTTTTTTACAAAAACTCTTCTTCTCTTTCTTCTTCTCCCTCACAATAATTCCAATTCTCTAACACTAACACTAACTCAAATATTTTTTCTAATCTAACTAATATAATCTATAACTAACAATCAATTAATCCAACTAATTTTATTATTAACAGCTAATTAGTAAAAGATATTTTGACAATTAACAAAATTATATGAATATGGGGAACAAGATTTACTTCTCAGTGACCTTAGTAAAATAGGGAATAGTCCCTTAAAATTCTGAATGGTCCCTAAAAAATCGTTCTTTTAAAAACTTTACTACCTCTGTCCTATAAAAAAGATAAGCTAATGGATAATTGAAAATTATCACAAATTTCAGAGTACTCAGGAATAAGGTTAATAGTTCAACTTACAAAATGTATAAATCAATCAGCGTGTGTAATTAATTTACAAATAAGTCTCAATTGTTTACAAGATATAAGATGAAAACTAGTGTCGTTGTCGGCAAACTGCACCAGTAAGATGGTCTTACTTGGTTAAACACTAATGTCAAATTGGCTTTGTTTTTATAGATAAGCGACAAAAAAGGCCAAGGGTAATCCTGTCCACGTGCTTACTACCGGTGCACAATGGTTGTAGGATGCCTAGTGCGGAAGCGGGAGTAGAGATGTTCAAAGGACAAGACGGTTATAAAATTGGTAAAAAATGTCCAACTTCGATTACAAGTAATTTCTTTTGTACAAAAGAATAGATTTGAATAGAGGCTACATCATCACATTAGTTGTATGACCAAATGCGAAGAACATATCAATAAACAAGGTGAAAGTATATCAACAAGGTGCGTAATTTCCCAATTTCGGGATTGTTTATGTCAAAATTCCCATTGACATGAACAACCAATAAATTGATAAGATACAGTAAATAGGAAGATTTTAACTAACATTTTGATACACAGAATCCTCTTTAAAATCAATTAATTAGAAAGGTTTCAAATAACCATTTATTTTCTTATCAAACATTTGATCAAATTACAGTCCCTAATTCCATATCTAATTCATGATCTTTATATGTATCGAAGATGAATCATGATAGTGAAACTTTAAAATAGTATCTTACACAATAAATACATACCTAATGATCTTTTCTTTCTTCTCTGATTACTCTTCCTTAGCCTATTCTTCTTTCAATTTTCCGACCCCCTCTCTGTTGAATGATCTCTTCTATTTATAGATTATCTAATGGGTCCCTCTTGTCCCGGTACCTTCTTTCGTTCTCCTTATTATCTTTCGATGGGGATGATTGTATGGTTGACAGGTCATGCTCTTCACTTTTTGGTCCGTTACCTTGTATGATTAACACGTACTCTTCGTTCTTTGAGAATCATCTTTGTCCCGATTATAGGTGTCAATCATGCGGTTAAAGTAAATAAAAGTAATTATTGCTTTTACTTTCCCGTTCTATATTCATTCATTACTCTTACTTTCCCGTTCAATAAGCAATTAATGCTATCTGTTTCGATCAGTGTGATACTACTTTCTCGATCTTATGTGTCAATCATGCAGGGATTTATTCAGTCTTTCACATCTGTCCTTTATTCGATCCTTCATACGGCTTTGATTCTGTGCTTCTCGTTCTTCTGAGAACCACTGCTTCTTTCCTTAATCATTGTCTTACACGTGTCGTCCTTCTTTTATTTCCTAACAACTTGCCCTCTTCTTCTCCTTTTTTAAAAAACTTTTAACGGTCGATCCAAGGTTTTGGAAAAAGTAGAAGAACAATTATTACCTTCCGCTTTACCATTACTTCTTTTCACACGTTATGCGAATTTTTCACAGGCAGTAACTTCTATTATCACGTTTGTGTCAGTTACCTTTTTTCGAGGAAATCAAATCTTTGCCTTGATTAACACCTTTTCAAATTGTGACGGTTTCTATTCTTTTCTTTAAATACGATGCAGTCTTTTCCACTTCTGTCTTTACCTCTTAAAGTTGCTGCTCTTTATCTTACTTGAAATTTTCAAATACTTTCGTTCTCCCAACTGTTCAGGAGATTTTAGCATCAACCACATTTTATTCTACTTTTGATCAAGTAGTTGTTTATCTTCTTTTTCCATGTATATTGAGGATTTTAACCTCCAGTATCTTATTTTGATATTTAACCATGATTAGCTTTTAACAGATATGATTGAACTGATAATTGCTTTTGATTTTTATGATTGTTTCTTTATGATTTATGATTGATCCTTTGAAATTTTCTTTTCAGATAAAAATATTATGTCTTCCAGAAATCCCAATGCTGCTGGTGATCACCAAGAAACCGGAAGACCTTCAAGAATCTTCTAGATATGTTGTGTCTCGGTCTGTTCGTAACCCAGCTCCTGATGCTTCTATAACTACCAGTGCTTCCCCCAGAAATAAGGGGGCTCATGCCACTTATAGTTATCGGTCAATGAATATTGAGGATTTCAAGAGAAGACATGCTCTTGAGGGTTTTAAAGTCTCACTCTATGACAAAAATAGTGATGTACTGACTTTAGGAGCAATTTAGAGTTTTAACTATTCTTCCCATAGTTTATTAATTTCAGCTGGTGCTTTAGAGGCCGGACTTCGTCTCCCACTATATGAAGAAGAAAATCCTTTCCAATTTGAAGTTCTTGCATCTCGCGGTGATTCTCCTCATGGTCAAGCTCGATCCATTACACAATATAATGGAAATTGGTGGCGTATCCTTGATGAGTGTAGCCTCCGAAGTGAAGGGCGAACTAATCTTACTTGTTACGTTCCAAATTTTGTAGAACGTGACAATTATACAGTTGAAAATTTTCATTCTACATACGGAGATGGTGTCAGTGTCAGGACTTTTGTGAAGTGGAGCGTTAACCCTGTTCGTAAGTGTCTTTCGGGATTTCCCTTATTATATGAGGTTGACGATCCGAAAATTAAGTTATTCCATTTACCAAAATTGATTTTCCCGCAAAAGAAAGAATTCGTCAAGATCATGACAAGTGGTATCGTACTCCAATTATAATTGAAGGTCCTTGGGTTTTTGGTAACACCTCCAAAGATTAAATTCAAAGGGTTCGTAAACGTTTCCCAAGCTATTGTCCTTGGCGGTTAAATTTTGATGACTTCAAGTTTGAATATAAGGTTCGTACTCTTCTTTCTTTTAGTATTGTCTCGAACTACTACTGAATTTTTTCTTACGGGACAAATGTTTATGCTTCAGGTTGAACCCGATTCCGAACTTCAAACTGAAGTTCCTCCTCCTCGCCTAAGCCTCGGTGTTCAGATCGTTGACGGTAGGCAAAGAGTTGAGGAAGAAGTTATTGAAGGTAAGGGGAAACAAAAATTGGTTCTCCCTGAAAAGAAGAAAAAGGAACCAAAAAGACCGTTTTACCCTTCTGAAGTAGAAGAAGGGGAGATTAGAGATTGCTTTGTTGAAGGGGATAGCAGTTCCGCTCTTATCTTGGCTGCGGGACAGAACGTTGAAGGTTCGGTCCAAGCAGAAGTTTCGGGACAGCGCGTCATCATTGATGTTGTTCCTGTTAGCGTGGGAGAGCCAATTATTTCTTCGGACCATCCTCCAATAGCTCAATCTATTTCTGAAGTTGTTCCTACTACTGCTGCTCCTACCGGCTTCTATGATTCCTTTTCTCCCCTTCCTTATAACTTCGACATAGAGCCAATCGCTTCAAATAGTGGTACAATGACAGTTTTTACTGGGCTACCTCAAGAAGAAGCAGATGTTATTGTTGTTGAAGAGGAAAATATTGAAGAAGTGAATGATGTTGTCATTGTTGAAGAAAATACTGAAAAGGAAAATGTTGTTGTTAATGTTATTGTAGAAGAAAAGACAAATGAAGTTACTGAAGAAACGGATGTTGGAAACATAGCTCCTAGTACTTCAGTTACAGATGTCCCTAATGTCCCGAACCTCCTTGTAGATAAAAATTCTTTTCGAGTCATTCCTGAATCAAATGCACCCATCGGGACATTGGTTCATTCTTCCAGTAATGCTGATAGGGCGGATGTTGACATGTCTGATGCTGAACCTTCTGCTCAAAGATTCTTCTCTGAAGTGGATCTAATTATGGGAATGAATGAAGGAATCAACCTTGCTGGTGATGAGGACGAAGCTTTCAAGTGGTTTCTTTCTAAAGGACTTCTGAAAAATTCCGCATGTCCCGAGTCATTGAAATATGATAGTTCTTCGATGTCTAGGCTGCGGAATTCACTTGGTGTTGTTCCAATGGAGGATGCTCGGGACGCCTGGTTCGAAAGCGAATGTTACGATCAATCGTTCCCACTAAATCCTCCTTCTTCTTTAAATGAGGTTCTGGCTATTGCAGAGGGTCCATCATTTTCTTTCCCGCAGCAAGCTCTTGCTCAGCTTAAATATGGCACCGATTGCCTATTCACTTCGTATAAGTTTTATAAAGCTTGGGCCACAATGATGGAGTTATTGTTCAAGAACGAAGCAGAGAGGGTGCAGCGTGGAAATGATGATTTGCAGCAAGAAAATGAAAATCTCAAGCAGCAAAACAACTATCTTCAACAACAACAACAACAACAACAACAAGAACAATAACAACAACAACAACAACAGCAACAACTTCAAAATTTTGAGGATCAAAATCAAAGGCTTCAAAGTCAGATTCAAGGTTCGTTCCTTGCCCCTTAGTTCGTACCTATTTGGGTTCGTACCTCTATAGGTTCGTACCATTTTTTTTATTTTTTATTTTGAATTTGAATTTGAAATTCATTTATGGGATCAGTGGGAGACTTGGAATCCCTATTTAGGTTCGAGCGTAGGATGATTCAGTTGAACAATCATGCAAAAGAAGTAAATATGGAAATGGTATTGGTTAAAGGGAAATTAGCACAGTTGTCCGATTATATTGAGTTGAATACTTGGAGACGCAATAGAGCTGAATCGAAATATCAGGAAGCTCTGAAAACTTTAACTCTTAAAGAAACAGAGTTGAAGTCTATATCTAGAGGTATATGCTTGAGTTATATGCTTGTTTTGGTTAGGGTATTATATGGTTTATCTGATATTTATTCTGGTTTTCATGGTTAGAAAAGAAGGTCAATGAAGCTAATGCACGAGAAACAATATCAGAGGCTGAACTCAATGTTGTGAATAGCACAATAACAAATATTACTGAAGAGTTGAAGACTTCGGAAAAGAATGTAGCTCTTAGCGTAATAAAGCTTCGGGATTTGCAAACTCGTTTGAATGCTGAGACTTTTAAGCTCGAAGATCGTGAACAGGAAATTGTAAAAGAACAATCAAAATCTGAGGTGCTATTAAAGGAATTAAATGCTGAAAAAGATCAAAGATCCTGCTTGGGTAAACAAGTAGAAAAATATCAGCAAAAAATTAAAGATCTTCAATCAGAAATTGATTATGGGCGTGCTTATACAAGTTGGGTGAGAGAAGATGCCAAGGCAAAAATTACAATGTCATTTAATGCTGCCTTGGATCGTGCTCAAGCCGATCCTTCTGTATTGAATGGTCGCGCTCCTGTCCCGAAGGTTCCTTCTCAACCATCCCGATGCACCAATTCCGAAGCCTAGTTGTACTTGTTCTTTGTTCTAATGTACATAGCTGCATCTTTTGATATTCTTTTCCTATGTCCCGATCCTTTTGTATCTTTGATTTTTGACATACTTTAGTTGGAAACTTTATTTTGTGACTTTCTTCTATTGTGATTGGATATGCTTTTAATATTGTTCCTGCATAAGAGATGACATTTTCGAAATCTTTAGGTTAATCATATTGTTTCATGAGTACAATGGATCGAAGTATATATACCTCAAAATATATAATTCGATATCCCACACATACGAAACAAACCCGGGCCAGGGGTAAGATACAGGGTTGGTCCCGAACGTACTCTGAAAATGATAACCATAAATTAGGCATTTCTTCTTTATTAGAATCTCAGAATTATTGAAATTCTATAAGGACATTTACCTTTTTGTTGATATTACGATTGCATCGCTAATCGTAAGCGCTTTCCAGAATATGATGTTCCTGGAGTAATTGGATCATAATTGTGTCGCCAATCGAAGCGTTTTCCAGAATATGGTGTTCCTGGATTTGAATTTTGATTATGTCGCCAATCGTAGCGTTTTCCAGAATAAGGTGTTCCTGGAGTAATTGAATTTTGATTATGTTGCCAATCGTAGCGTTTTCCAGAATGAGGTGTCCTGTGTTGGCCACCATAGCTGTATTGTTAATCATGGATAATAAAGTTTTAAGTATTGTGCGTTCCATGGATGTTGTAGGATTTCTCCTTGCATATTCCGAAGATAGTATGATCCTTGTCCCGCTGATGCTTGTATTGTGTACGGACCATCCCAAGTTGGTGCGAATTTCCCTGCACTTTTGTCCCGATGGTATTCAGTGATTTGTCGTAAAACATATTGTCCTTGGACAAAGTTTCGTGACTTGACCTTTTTGTGGTAATTCCGTGCCAACTTTCTTTGATAATTTTCCATTTTCTGGAGTGCCACTTCTCTTTTTTCTTCTAAAATCATCTAACTTTTGTAACATTAAATCTGAAATTAGATTTTTCTCCCATGCTTCTGTTCTAGTTGTAGGTAGAATGATTTCTGTTGGTATAACTGCTTCTGTCCCTTAATTAAGAAGGAATGGTGACTCTCCAGTGGATTCTTTTCTTCTGGTACGATACGCCCATAATGTGTTATGCAATTGTTCACACCATTGTTTGTAATGTCCATCCAATGTTTTCTTCACATTTGTTGCGATTGTTTTATTTGTGGATTCAGCTTGTCCATTACTCTGGGGATAGAATGGTGTGGATTTGTGTTTCTGAATGTTAAATGCTTCAAATAGCATATCAATATTCTTTCCTTGAAATTGCTTTCCATTATCAGAAACTATGGCTGCTGGAATCCCAAATTTGCAGATGATATCTTCAAATAAAAATGTGAACACATCAATGTCTCTGATTCGAGCTAATGCTTTAGCTTCTACCCACTTGGTAAAATAATCGGTGGCCACAATTAAATATTTTCTCTTTTTGGTCCCTTCAACTAATGGACCAACAATATCTACCCCCTATTTCGCAAATGGCCATGGACTGAGTATAGAATTAAGCTTTGTGGCAGGTGCTTTGATTTTCTTTGCGAATCGTTGACATTCTTCACACCTTCGTACCATGTTTTCTGAGTCCTTAAGCATGGATATCCAATAATAACCTTAGGTTTTAGCTTTTAATGCGAGTGAACGTCTTCCACTGTGGTTTCCCGCATCTCCATAATGTATTTCTTTGAGTATCCGTAATCCTTCCTTTTGTGATAAGCATCGGAATAATGGCCCGAGGAATGATTTACGATACAAAATACCATCCCGAAGCTGGTAATTATCCGATTTGAGTTGAATTTTTCTCGCTTCTTTAGAATTTGAAGGCAATATTTTATCTTGTAGATATTGATGAATCGGAATCCTCCAATCTGGTTCATTTGGTTGATCATATACTTGTTAGGGCATAGATGCGGCAGTTTGTATTGCGGGATCATTAATTTCTTCTATCACATCTTCTTCTATGTTATTAAGTGCTTTTATCTGTATAGATGGTTCATATATTCTTCCGACTTTTATAGCTGTGATATTAGGATCGTTTACCATGGAGGAAATGAATGTCAGTGCATCAGCATGTCGATTTTTGTCTCGAGACAGATGCCGAAAAATAATGTTTGGGATTTGATTTGCTAAGGTTTGAACAAGGTTTTTATATTGTACTAAATCTTCATCAAGTGTTTGATATTTTAATTCGACTTGTCGAATTACCAACTGTGAATCACTTGTGAGTCGAACATTGTTGATTCCTATCTCGATGATGAGTTTTAGAGCATGAACTACAGCTTCATATTCTACTATGTTATTTGTATGTTCTTCAAACTCAAGACGAAATGAATGTGTCATTCATCCTCCCATTGGTGAAGTAATCACAATGTCAATTCCTGCTCCTTCCTTATTTCGGGATCTATCAACAAAGACTTCCCACCTTTGAGAATTTGTTGAGTTCAGAATATCTTGTGGTCCTCTTCCTCGCATCCTGGTAATCCTTTAACATAGATATACAAATAAAAAATGAATTATTAAAGTGATGAAAATTTTAGATGATTGATAGATAATTTACTTTTTACCAACATATCATCCACATAAACTTCTAGAATTCGCCCGATCCAAGGTTTGAATATTGCATCAACCAGTCGTTGATATGTTGCTCCCGTATTTCGTAATCCAAATGGCATCCTGGTATAGCAATACAACCCCCGTGGAATAAAGAATGTCGTATGTTCTTGATCAGCTTCTGCAAGTGCAATCTGGTTGTATCCCGACTGACCATCCATAAAAGATAATGCCTCATGGCCTTCTACAGCATCTACCAACTGATCAATGTTGGAGTGGATAACTATCTTTCCGACATGCCTTATTTAAATTGGTAAAGTCTATACACATTCTTACCCCACCGTTCTTTTTTGGAACGATCACCATATTAGAAATCCACGTTGGATATCGTACTTCACGAATGAATCCTGCATTTAAAAGCTTTGCTAACTCTTTTTCTACTGGATCGTGATACTCCGGTGCAACCTTACTTATCCGTTGTCGAAATGGTATAGCATCGGGATGTATTTTGTAATTCATGTTGTACAATATTTGGATCTATCCCGGGAATGTCCTCCATGTTCCATGCAAATATATCTACAAAATCACGAAGTAGCTTGATCAAACTTTGCTCCATATCTTCTTTCATCAATGTTCCAATTCGCACTTGTTTAGGCAATTCTGTAGTTCCAATATAATTGTAGTTTCTTCTACAGAAGTGAAAATTGGTTTAGGATTCCCGATCAAAGTTGGAGTTCCCTTTAATTGCTATGAGGATCCTTCGAATTGCCGATTTGTTGAATTTTCTTGATTCTAACTACTTTCTCCTAATTCATTTGTTGCTTTTTGTTCGACGTTTCTTTTTAAGTATTTATTTATCTCCTCTTCCTTTGCTTTAATTTTACGGTCTTTCTTCTTTTCCCGCTGTTGTTGTTCCCGTTCTTCATTCATTCTTACTTCTGCCATTATACAAAACTTTGCATCATCTTGATCTCCCTTAATCTCAATTTCTCCTTGCGGTGTTGGAAACCGCAAATATTGATGATAAGTTGAAATTACACCTTTCAGCTGGTGTAACCATCGTCTCCCGATTATTGCATTGTACGGGGATGGAGCATCTACTACGCTGAATCTTGTCAAGATGTTAATTGGTCCATCTGATACTTGCAAATCAATATCTCCTTCGGGTCTTGAAGCCATTCCATTGAACCCATAAATAACATATCGGGACGGGATTAACTGATCTTTTTTTAGTCCCATTTTGCAAAATGTGTCATGAAACAACACATTTAAAGAACTGCCCCCATCCAAAAGAATTTTTCTAACGTTCCACCCTGACATTAGGAATGTAAGAACCAAAGGATCATTATGCATCTCAATTTCTTGATTTACTTCTTGTGCCGAGAAAGTTAAAGGGGATGCCATCCAGTCATCCCAAGCTTCCATTATTCTTCCTGATACTTTAAAAATTTCATGGTCCCGAGTCCTCTTGCATAACTTTTTTATTGATTGCAGCGTTCATATCTGTATCTCTTTCTTCTGAAAATGATATCATATTAATGGTTTGTTCTTTATACGGGATGTGCACTTCCTTTCCTTTTTCTGGTCTTGCTATTGGTTCGGGCCTTTTGAATGTATTCTTTCAACTCTCCTGCATCAATCATTCTTTGTACCAGTATAATAGAATTCCTACAATTATCTGTTGTGTGCCCTTTATAACTGTGGTACTCACAATAATCTTTTGAATGTTGTGTGAACTCAGGGTGATTGCCTCTTGATGGTGGCCACTGGAAATCTGGTTTATTTTTTATGATTTCGAATAATTCAGAATATGATATATTGAGTTTTATGAACACCCTTTCTTGAAATCGTTGAACAAAATTTTTGTTATCCCCTTGCCGTGGGCGCTTTGATTCTTTTGGTTCAGATTTATGAGGGAACTTCTTTTTTTGTTCTGGTGATACTTCGATTGAATTTGTCCTTTTTATGTTTCTTTGATTTCGCGAATTACTTCTCGGACCTTGTTCTTGCACAACTTGCAATCTTGCACATGTTTCTATTATTTCCCTGAGTTGTCCCTCAGTTTTGGGATTGTTACGATGAATTTCAATAAAAAGTTGACATCTCCGATCAGCGATTCCCCACTTATAATGATTGATCGTTGTACTTGAATCTACATCTCCAATTGCTTGGAAAATTGTATGCCATCGGGCCGTATATGACCGAATCGTCTCTTCTGGCCATGATGTAAGGGAATATAGTCTGTCCACTCCCGAATCAACGGGCTTGTTGTACATGTATGCTTCGAGAAATTTCCTCACTAATTGTGAATAACATTGAATGGAACTTTCTGGCAATCTTTCATACCATAATAATGCTGAACCTTTCAAACTTGATGGGAAGCATCGGCACATTATTGCTTCGTGTCCGTCCCATCGTGACATCACTCGATTATAATATTTTAAGTGTGAGGTCGGGTCCTTCGTACCATCATAACATTCAAATACATGGATACTGTATTCTCTTGGCAATGGAACGCATGTCAACTGTTGAGCCAGCGGTGTTCGTTTGGCTTCCTTCAGTACCTCTTCAATTCTTCCTCCTTCTTTATTTTTTAACCCTTGTATCTCTTCTTTCATTTGCTCCATAGCTTCAATACATTTTTGCCATTGTGCACGTTGAATTTCTTGATTTTCCCGTTTCCTCCTAGCTCGGGATGATGATCCTGCTAATACCATTCTCTGATCTTGATTTTCCCTTTCATTTCTGGGTGCATGCCTTCCAGAAATTGCTTCTTGACTTCGTGACCCTGTTGCTGCTAGTTTTTCCTCACGTTGAATCGTATTTTTCAAAGCTTGATTTTCTTTAGTTAATAATGCAATTTGATCATTACCGGCTCTTTGTTCTCTTCTTATTTCATTCATTTCTTCCAGCAGATTTTGAAGATGATTTACTTCATTTCGTGAATTCTCATGATGTGACGATTTATTTTGAATAATGGTATTTGGTGTTAATTCCTGATTAGGTACATGACTACCTAAATCACTCTGCTGTTGTTCTGGTTTACTCTCTTCTTCCCTTTGTCTGTGATTTTGTCCGTCGTTACTGTCCTGATTTCCGGAGCCTGCTTCTTGAGACATATTTCTTCTGGATTCTTTGTTTCTTGATTGTTTCTTTTCTCTCTTGAATTCTAATGATCTTTCAAAAGTTAGCCACATAATTTTTTAACAGATTATTTAATAGAGAAAGAGTCAGACACTAATTTACTGACCTTCTAAAAATCTATCTATACTTTTAGAAAAATAATTTGTATCATCTACCATAAATCTTTTAAAATTCATATAAAAGGAAATCAAACATTTAAACAGATCCATTCAAACTGAAAACTTTTTCTTTTCAATGACATACAATTTTCCTTTTGCATATCACATATAGGTTATTATGCAATAGAAAAAATCCATTTTTGGAAACACATATACTAAATTTCTTTACTTTTTGAAATACATCAGAAAAATCCATTTTTCTTGAACAGGTAGGATAAATCCTTTGACACAGTCCCTGTTTCTAGCGCCAAATTGTTTATGCCAAAATTCCCATTGACATGAACAACCAATAAATTGATAAGATACAGTAAATATGAAGATTTTAACTGACATTTTGATACACAGAATCCTCTTTAAAATCAATTAATTAGTAAGGTTTCAAATAACTATTTATTTTCTTATCAAACATTTGATCAAATTACAGTCCCTAATTCCATATCTAATTCATGATCTTTATATGTATCGAAGATGAATCATGATAGTGAAACTTTAAAATAGTATCTTACACAATAAATACATACCTAATGATCTTTTCTTTCTTCTCTGATTGCTCTTCCTTAGCCTATTCTTCTTTCAATTTTCCGACCCCTCTCTGTTGAATGATCTCTTCTATTTATAGATTATCTAATGGGTCCCTCTTGTCCCGATACCTTCTTTCGTTCTCCTTATTATCTTTAGATCGGGATGATTGTATGGTTGACAGGTCATGCTCTTCACTTTTTGGTCCGTTACCTTTTATGATTAACACGTACTCTTTGTTCTTTGAGAATCATCTTTGTCCCGATCATAGGTGTCAATCATGCGGTTAAAGTAAATAAAAGTAACTATTGCTTTTACTTTCCCGTTCCATATTCATTCATTACTCTTACTTTCCCGTTCAATAAGCATTTAATGTTATCTGTTTCGATCAGTGTGATACTACTTTCTCGATCTTATGTGTCAATCATGCAGGGATTTATTCAGTCTTTCACATATGTCCTTTATTCGATCCTTCATACGGCTTTGATTCTGTGCTTCTCGTTCTTCTGAGAACCACTGCTTCTTTCCTTAATCGTCTTACACGTGTCGTCCTCCTTTTATTTCCTAACAGCGATGATGTAGTTTAAACTTTTGAAAAACATTTTTTGTAATTTGATTATTATTTGGTATATCATATTTTGTTTTTGTTAAAACACTGATACTATAAGTGTGATATATAAACATAATTATTGTCTGCTTTAAATCTACATAATATTAGACCATTGGTTATAATTGTGATATTAAACATAACAATTTTAATTGGCTATATAATAAGAATCGAAGATTTGAAATCCCATCACGTACCCACACTGATGTATTTAACCCATGAGATTTGCATATATTTTCTAAATTTGTTGTGAATAAGTAGAAATGAATATGAAATCTTATATTCATCGTGTATTTATATGGTATAAGAACTTGTAACTTAGTATTTATTACAAAATTTTCGTACCAAACTAAGTTGGTTACAAAATTTCCTGTACAAAATGGTTGAATAACATTAGATGGTTCAAAAAGACCAACTATCGAATTTCAACCATAAAATTTATCTAGCTCACTCGTGCACCTTCTTTCACTGATTCTCTGATATGGCATGAACGACATACCTTTGGTTTAAAAACACATCAAGGATTGCTTTCAATGGAATTCTAAGTGTTAGTTTCTAAAGGTTAATTGTTTCTTCAATTGATTTTGTCATGTAGAAGAAGATCGCTGATAGTCTCAAAGCTGAAGTTGTTGATATGGTGTACCACGGTAAGTTAGAGGATGCCAATTTGAATCCTTACCTGCATCCACCTGATTGCGACACCAACCTGGACAAATGAACCTCTTCGTTTTTATTTCCACAAATATCATTTCGTACTTGAAACAAACCAATGAAATTCACTAACTCGGTGTAAGAAGAAAGATGTCCATTACTGTGTAAAGGTCGATGCTAAAAGTTTTAAGGAAAAGGACTAGAGATTCAAACATGGAGCAGAAGGGAATTTTTGTGAGCATAAATTGGGATCAAACCTGTGATCTTAAAGTTAAATCTGAAATATTGCTAGAAGATTTGGTTAATTTCAAGATCTCTTTGGTTATTGCATAATATGGTTGAACACTTGTTTTTCGCTTGAACTCGATATTTTTATAGTATAAAATATATGTGTATTCATGGTTGCTGGTTAGCAATTCATGAAAAGGAAAAAGAATTAAACAAAGAAATGAAAATTGTGATGGCGAAGTAAAAAATGTTGAATGGAAAATCTAAAACGGAGGATTGCACAACATTAAACAAATGCCAGTTCATGTTCCATTTATAGAAGTAGTATTCTTTTTATCTTGGAAAACTCGTAATTTTGACGTTACAAACTATGTTATTTGTCTTACACATTACAAGATATAATGCCACATGTTGAGCATGTAAAAAGGCTTCGACACATTCAATGTTGAACAATTAAATTTTATAAATATTTGAAAGAAATGTGATTAAGTTTAATTAAAATATCAAAAAATAAGAACATAGAAATTAATATTTGAGATTGCATAAATATTTCGACCATTTTATTTAATAAATCCAATTAATGATCCTATTTTTAGAATATTACAATAATTATATGATAAAAGTGTAGATATAACTAACAAATAATACAACTAAAGTTTCAAACCTTGTATCACGTGATTTAATAGTATCATTTAACGGGAAAAATAACATAATAGGAAAAAAAATATTATTACCTTTTTTTTTATTTAGGATTACCTTAGTGATTCAATATTCCAATAGGGAGTAATTTAAGACTGTGAGGTGCTAGTTGAGTAATAACACGTTCATGAAGTATAAATCAGAATTTTTGATGACACCAATATTAATTTGGATAATTTAAATTTAAAGTTACCAATAATCATTAAACATATTTAACCTATGGAAATTATATATAATTACTATATCATGTAATACTTATTACTTTAAATTATACTTTTTTTTTATAAGGTAGAACAGTGGTCCCTAGACTACATCCAAACTCCTTCAAATGGGAATTTGTTTGGCAATTACGGGGCTCGAACCTTTACCTCCGCAGTGGGAGGGAGCATGAGAACCACCAGATTTATTTTCGTATTGAAAAAAAGAAAAATAATTCATTTCTAATGAACAAAAGAACCCTTTTGAAATGACGAAGGTATCAAGTACATCATTATTTTTTTCGATATTAACCTATGCAGACTTTAACTTATATAATCTTATCGAAACAATAACGACTAAAAGATTATTTCAACAAGATGATTTGGCAATAGTCAAAGTTCGAAGCGAACTACCTATGGTATCGTTACCAAAAGATGATTAACATACTAGTATGATATAATGCGGAAAGTAAAACAATCACATAAAACACAAGATTTTGTTAAGGAGGAAAACTGATTGGCAGAAAAACCTCGGGACCTAGTCCAGTTTTGAATACTCTCATAATTAAGACGTTATACAAATTAACTACAGCAACTTCGTATATTTGAGACCAAGTAAAACTACGCTAAGTTACTTAGTATCCCTGAGCGTATAACCAATCTGGTCAATGAATCCCAATATAAAGTCCACCATCTCAGGTCGGTTCACCACCGTGAAGACTTATGCACCTAACTCCTTTGGATCGTAACCCGAAACAGTAAATGACTAACCTATTCCAGTTACCAACTCACCTATCAGTCTCCTAGAATCAATCTTTAGATCACAAATAAGGATTTTCAGTTTTAATCAAAACTAGTTTGGTCAAAAGATCAAACCAAGACATAAATTATTAAAATACTACTTCCGTTTCAGGAAAACAGTTACTATTACCTTTTCAAATTGGCCTATTTTTAGGCTAAAATGAAAAAGTGATAGTAACACTTTTCCAGAAACGGAGGGAGTAATCAATATTGATGAACAAACTTTATCCAAACAACTTAATGTAACTAGACAGTTTGTTCGATTTTCTACATGTCTAATGTTTACGAATAAACTTCTTGGGTGATTACAGAGAATCAGGTTCACATAAAGTCACACAAAGATCAAAACCAAAAAGAAAAATCTTCATGTCTTCAGTATTTAATATAATCTTCAAAATTAACCGCTGAAAAACAACTTGATTCCATTATTAATCAACCATACTTAACTGAGTCTGTTAACATTGGTTGATCAACAGTTCTACCCTACAGATCTAGGATCACTTAGATCTGTACTAGTCAAATCTTCAAACAATTACAGACCTAACCGAACAAAAAACTCGGTTAAGAAACTCAATGTTCGGTTGACAAACATTCAAAAATATGCAATTAGTGGAATGTTCGGTTAGAAAGCCAATTACAGACCTAACCAAACAAATAGATCGGCTAGGCCGATATTTCTGACCTTAATTGAACATTTAAGTTCGACTAGGACCATTAGTACCATACCAAACTTTCTACTAATAATACCAGCTAGTTTATAACTAAGAGTTCGGCTAGGAATATGTTGGACTCGAACTAGACGAACATTACACTGGTTCACCTAAAATGTAGCTGAACTTAGTATAAAATTCCATGAACTGAAAATTCAGCTACCTGTTCTTCATTTTCCTAATCGAACATTTATCGAGTTAACCGAATCTCAGCTAAACAAGTTTACTTTTTCACCAAATTAAGCCAATTCAACCAACAAAAACACATTAACAAGTATGCCTGAGTATCCCAAACATTAGAATCTTCGTATTCTTCGTTGTGATCCTCGTTTATCTCGTAAAAAACATCATTTGAGGATTGAGATTGGGTTTGGGAGAGAACACATTCACCATCTAACAAGTAATTCATTGTCGAATCGTTATGAAGATTAACAAATACTTTATTTACTCTATGATTTAAAGGTTCAATTTCCTCCAAGTTTATACTAAAATCGTTCAATTCGAATTTAAGAATCACCAAACCTAGGTTTCAAAAAAAATAATAATAATCAAAACTCTTCTTCTCTTGTTTCTTCTCCCTCGCAATAATTTCAATTCTCTAACACGACATTAACTCAAACGTTATATCTAATCTAACTAATTTAATATAAAACTAACAATAAATTAATTTAACTAACTTAATCATTAATATCTAATTAAGAAAAAATATTTTGGCTATTAATAAAATTATATGGATAAGGCGGACTAGGATTTACTTTATAGTGACCTTATCAAGATGGGAATAGTCCCCTCGAATTCTAAGTGGTCCCAAAAAATTGTTCTTTTTCGATAGTCAAGGCGGCCAATAATTTTAGGCCCAACCACATATAACCAAGCCACAAAGTTATTGTTTTCCATAGTCTTAAGGCTGGCCAGAATGTTTGTCCAGAAACCCTAACTGTGGCCAAGCTTAACTCATCATAGTGCTTTTTCTAAGGGTAACACAACTACATATTAAAGTGTAACTTATAAGTTGCAAATCAGTGTAAAATAAAGTATGCCGATCTCATGTGCACCTTGCAAGATGGGTAAAAGAGTTCAGTGAACTATTTTCGTTCGACTTTGTGTCTTTCCTCTGGAGAAGCTTTGTTCTTTGTTCTCAGAATGACATTGATTTAAAACAAAAATTATTCGTTCCTCATGAACTGGATTACCCATCTCTTGGATGGATACAATGACTTACCCATAAGACTTCCGCTTAGACTACGCAGTTTATTTATTACTAATAAAATAAAATGCATGATCTGCTAAGAATGACTATCGCCTGGTGTCAGGTGAGGTGTGAACTGTGAAGATGAAATGTTTAGAAGAGAGATAATAACTACTGGCGAAGTAGTGAGCAGCACGATCGATGTTCCACAGTCATGAAAGTTGACTAAAACAGGTGACAGGCTCATAATCTCGTGCACAATACTCTATTGTGTTTTAATTAAATAACTTACCAGGATTTAGAAATAAGAATTATACTTCATAAACCCCATATAAGAAGAAAGGAAAAGATAGCACTTGAAATATTAGAAGCAGAAAAATGGAAACTTCATTGTAAAGAAGATATATGAATCACAAATTTACATGTCCAAGATGAGGAGTCTTCAAAGCATAATTATTTCCATACTGAAATTAAAAGACAACCTAAATAAGAAAAACCTAATTTGTACATTTAAGAGAGATGACTAACGAGTAATCTAATTATATACAAAGGGTAAGTCTTTATGCTACTTGCAAGCAAATGCTAGTTTGAGAATGACAACGAGACATAAGAAAGGACTTTTGCTTCATCTATTTATACCTTTTATAACATCATATCCGGAGATGGTAAAAAGATAGTATCTCACAGCTCACACAACAGATCAAATCAGTCTTCAGATGTTACTCTGTAAGTAAGATCGGTATTTCCCTCACAGCAGTTGGTACCTATTTGATAAATGCACAATATAAGGTCAAGGTAGATAACAAGAACATCATTTTTGCTGAAACCTGAATCTCAACATGATCATATAACACTACCTATCGACTGAATGAAACCTGAATCTCAACATGATCATATAACACTACCTCATGATCATATAACACTACCTATCGACTGAATGAAACCTGAATCTCAACATGATCATATAACACTACCTATCGACTGAACGTGTTCTGAAGTAGTAATCTTATAAGCAGCAATAAAGAGTTAACTGACATAACATGATAGGGTGCCTTTGTAGATAACTAAGTTAATCACTATCAATGTACTTGGGTTTAATGTCGTGTAGTTCACACTAACTTACAGTATAACAACATATATTCTCATGGATGTACACTTTCTTCCTAACCATGCACTGTTATTCTTAACTTAAACCAAAATTGAATTTCAGTCACAGACTAGTAGCTGTAGCTGTAGTGTATTATACCGTTATCAGTCATTCGTCATCAAGGCCTTGAAAGAGAGACAACCAAGAACTCGTTTGAACTCAAAGAGACTGTTTGTCCCTAAAGGACATGTTTGGTTCAAACAATTTTGAATTCTGTATAATTGAATTACAAATGTAATTGTTTTACTTAAGAAGTAAGATTCGGTAATACTCATCCACTAAATTATCGTAACTCAATTGATTAAATAAATGTATAAAACACATACCAATACGATTCAACTTTATACACTAGTTTTACAAACCTATGATCAAATTGATTTTTATATCAGCCTGCCCTTGGGTCAATAGGTGTGAAAATGTAAATTATCAAATTTCTGCATCTCCCATCCTAAAGTTAACTCATAGTTTTTCCTTTTTTCAAAGATGATACAAGTATCTATTGGAAAACAATATATATTAAAATTTATTTTAAAGTTTTTAAGTTATTTCTTTTTATAAATGAAAAACTTATTAGTCTCACGTCGGGGGAATTTCCATTCTTAAGTTGCTTTAAAAGACTATATAAATTTATTAGTCTCATATCGGGAAGATCACTCTTTTTAAATTGTATTAGATTATTATATAAACAAGTTTTTCTCAACCTATAGAGACAATCCAAGGAAAAAGAATTTCTCCATATTTTAGAGAGACTAAAAAATAATAATAATTTTTTATTATCTTTCTAAAGCTTTTGAGATTTTCCTTATGGGTTTTCGGAGTTGTCAAGCTCAAGTTGAGCATCTACTGCATATACTAGTAGTAGGTGTAGGCTATAGTATCACTTTTGGATATAGTTGTATGCTAATGACAGCGTGTTAAACACGTAATTTACTCTGTTTTTCTAAAATTTTACTGCATACCATGTTGCTATCCGAGATACGAAGAGCTCATCCATTTCGACGAATCATTTTTTTTTTAATTATTGCGGCCCAACAGTATGTTCATAAATTTACTTACTCCTGTTGTTCCATACCTCTAAAGATTCTTTCTTTTCCAAATCAGTTCCCCATTTTCAGTTTTAAACAGATAAATAAGTTTAAGAAAAAAACTCTAGATCTATTATATTATTATATGTTCAACGAATAACAGAGAATCTAGCAAAATAAAGAGCCATAAAAAACGGGGAAGAATAAAATGATTAAGCGTACCTCTAAAAGATCAAACCAAACCCGTTGAATAGAAGAAATTCCATTACGCTGACAAGAACGAACGGTCTGAAACTGCTTAACCTCAAGCTTTTTATTGATCCAACCAACATGAAAATAGATATAATTTGCAGGAGGCAAATCAACCCTAATTCCATCAACGTCAAGCCAAACTAAGAATTTCCGAACTTGAATTCCATTAAGATTTCTAGTTGAACCATATTTAAGCACTCCAGTGATTACACGATCATAATAAGTTAAGTAAGAAAACTCAATGTAACATTTATCTTTTAATTCAACGACGAATTTTCCATCTTCATCTATTGAGAAATTTTTGACCGAGTTAGGTAGGAGTCCACTCGGAAGTCCAAACTCGTTTAAGATTTTATACACTGTTGTTCCATTACTGTTACTAGAAGAACTGCTGTAGAAGAAGATATAACAAAGAATGAAGAGAAACTTTTGAGAAACACTAAAAACTTTGAAGATTGATTCATTGCAGTCTAAGATTTTTGAGAAAAAACAAGAACAGCTCTGAGATTTTTGGACTCCCAGTCAAAAATTCACAGCTTTTTATTTTGAAGCGATGTTGATATCGTGCTTCTCTTTCATTTTAATAATGTATCACTGAGTTTAGAAATATGACACGGCTGATTGCTGACAATCTTGATGAAGATGAGAATAAGATCTTGACGGACAGCTAATCCATTTTACTGACAGATTATTGTTGGGCTCTTAAAGGCAAAAAATGAATAACGTCGGTTGAAAATCTCGGATGGATGTATAGTGAGCTCACATGAATAAGTTGGTAAAGGTAACACTCACATTTAAGGCCCATACTGGTTCAATCGCTTTTTCTTTTTGTTTCTTCTGGTTTTAAATCTACGAAGCACGGATACTTTGAAAATAGTGACGTATCCGTATCGACGGCGTATTAGTATCGAATATTTAAAGATAACTGGGGATACGTATCGGATATTCCATTTAAAATATTTTTTTTATAGGATACTTTGAAATACTTTAGGAGGAGATACTTCTAATAACTTGACATATATTTTTATTTATAAAATTTATATATATTCAAAATCTTAAATACAAAATTTATATATTTATAAATATTTGTACTTAACAATATACCATATAATTATATATAAATATCTAAACTCAATAACAATTTTTTTTGTTATAAAGACACGTTTCGTACTTTTGATTTTTGCATGATAGGGGTTTTTGGATCCAAAAACTCGGTGGTTATCTTATGCAATGGTGCTTCATCTCCAGTGTTACAAAACTTTTCTTTAAGGCTTCTTGGACAACCATGTTCCTCATCTTGTTCAGAGAGAAATTGGACCACATAAAATTTTATCCATTATATGAAGAGAAACAAGATTGGAACCAACGTGCTGAGGATTTGGTGTTTGTTCATAGTAATCTTCGTCTCCTTTCATGAATGTGGGACATTAATGGATATGTATTTGATCCACTTGACGGTGTGGGAGAACTTGAAGTTGCAAATCTTTCACTTGACGAGCCAGAACTATAAGATGCTCTTTGACGAAGACAATGTTGATGGTGATGGGTGAACGAGATGTTAGATAGGTTTTATTTTATTTTTAATATTTCAACTTCCAAATGATATTTATGAGATTTTTTATTTTATGTGACTTTTTACTAAAATAAATTATTATATATAAAATATTTTAAATATATAGAAGTATCACACTGTATCATGTATCTCCATTTTTTTTTTAAATTAGCGATTCGTATCCCCGTATCAGTATCGGTGCTTCATAGTTTTAAAATCTTTATCTGTATTTCTCCCATAAATAATAAAACTTTAGTTAGTTCTCAATAGCCATGAGAGAATCATTTTATGGTGATCCTTTTATTGACGGATGCTCTTATTACACTCGTAGTATCTGAAGGATGAGAACCAACTATGTAGCATCTAGACCGAGAATTCAAATATTGTATATGTCATTAGTCTGATCCTTTATAGGAACTACCCGTAACAACAAACTTGCAAAATGGATCTGATTATCATAAAAAGATTCGTTGTTCATGATCCTTCTTCACTTTAATTGTTATTTGAACAAAAAGATCACAATAAACTTTTGGTAAAAGTGTCTTCAAATATTTTATTTATTTATTTATATTTTGATTAAAAGAAAACTTGCATTCAAGTATAACTTTGTGCACCCGCTGGTGCAAGTTCCTTCCCTCCTCATTTGATTTTTTTAAAGCATAAGCATAAATTTTATCAATCCCGAAGAGAAATTAAACGGGATAAGTGGTACCCCTAGAGTTATTTTGTATAATTTGGTTAAGAAAATTTGGGATTGCCTGGTCCTATATTTTTGTTGACAAAGTTCCCGTCTGGCTGACATCAGCGACATGATTAGCAAGTCCATCAACTGCTTGGTTGCCTTCCCTATAATTATGTTGGATAGTGCAGTAAGGTATTTGGCTCATTCTTAGCTTTATCTCTGTGATCATGCCTGAAATATATCAAGGCGGTTTCGTGGGAGATGCTAGAAATCCCATGAGGTTTTCCGAGTCCGTGTCAAAAATAACTTTTGGCTACTCTCTATTTGTTGTAGTTTTGGAGGCCAGTAGCATGGCCCAAGTTTCAGCTCATAAGCCAGTTGTGATTACGAGCGGGTGTACCATCGCCAAAACTGTTATGGTTTCTGAGTTTCTAGATGAATCCTGCACCTTCCACACACGGGTGTCCTCTGGCGACTCTATTTGTGTTGATCATAATCCACTCCAAGTTAGGGCTGGTCCAGCCCACTGAGATGGTTGTTGTTCTTCTGATGGCGTTTGATGGGTTAGTAGTCGGTTGGTTGCCTGATATAATAGGGGGAAGGGCCCTCATTGCCTAGGAGAACTCCTGTTGCTAAGTAATTGCTCTCAAAATAATACCATCCGAAGTTGGTTGTGAACGACGAAATATACGCTCAAATTTGTCTCCTCATTTGATGGATGTATCCTTTAACAGAGATTTCTAATATTTTTAAAGTTATGTTTTCTCTTAATTTTGTTTGAAAAAAATAAAATAAAATCCCAAAGTCATTATTTTCTCTTTTCAATATTTCTCTGGTTCTTCATCTTTTATTAATATTCTCCTGAAGAATCGAAGTTCACATATTTATGTTATAAATTATAAAACCAAATAACTAATATTGATTATGATAATTATTAGGGTTAGTATTGTCATTTGTTTATCAATTCTAGGAATTTACGTCGCTTTTTATCTTCTTTTTTTTCTGGTACTAAGTAAGGATTTTGAGTTACAGATAAACGAAATCAGAAAAATCATAACTTGTATTATTGTTTCTTTATGATGCTGGGGATTTTTGTGATTGTCAAATTCCGATTTAGTCAGTTAATGGAAACGACCAAATGTCAAATTTTGATGAGTTAACCTTTAACTAGTAATGGAATTACAATTGTGGGTTTTAATCGGAATTTTAATTACTCCGTCATTGAATTGTTATGTGTATTGTTTACGGTTTAAATAAAATGATAATTTAGAATAATACAACGTTTTTTTATGGAAAAGTTTTGATTATACTACAGATAAGACTGTTTTGTACAAAGACCTAATCCTGGGGATGAGTTAATTAGTTCTAAATCAGACAAAATCTTATCTAATGGTGATTACAGTCTTAAGTTACTAAAGATGACAGAGTGATTAAAAACCAGAACAAAACATATAGTTAGAAAAGACGAGAAAATATTAATTTGATTTTTGATATAAAAATAAAAATAAATAAAAAATACGTCACAGTTAAGTTATCCAATAAATAAGGAGGAATATGGACATTGTCCATTTGTCCAATACAAAATGATCAAAGAAACTTTTTTATCATCAAGTACCAGATTAAAAAACTGAAAAGTTATTTGTGAAACAACCTTATAAAGCCTGACATAGTATTGCATCTATGTTTCCATATTAAACAAACAACAGTACGTAGCTTCTTCTTCATACCATTCCTCGATAATAAAATAAAAAAAACTTTTTATCTGGTTTTGAATTGAAATATTGTTGGTGCAAATTAGGATTGAGTATTTAGGATCCAATTTGCAGATCCAATCTGGCCCAATCACAGGTGGATATCTAACTCATATATTCATGGACCGGATATGGGTGCATTTTATAGGATCCAATGGATTGTAGATTGGACGCAGGTGATGTCTTAAAATTTCGTTTGCCATCCGCATTCGTTACATTAAGGGAATATATGAAATTTTTATAAATTATGGGACTAATATAATATTTATTTTATTTTTTCGATGAAAAAGGTAATGTAGTATTTACATAATCACCACAGATTTGATTCGACATTTTCCATTGAATATTTTGAGTTAGAACTTGAGAGACAGAGAGAAAACATGTAATACTTGCACCTGTTGTAAGGATTTGTTTTTAGGGATGTTGTCTATGACACTTGTTATATTTAATATGTTTTTGCGTAGGTTTTCTCGGAATTCAAATCGTTTTATTGTTTTATCTTTCTATTTAAAATATTAAGTACCCATAAAATAAAAAAGACATTGGATCTCCAATTCGTCTATCCGTGCATCCATTAGATGCAAATCTGTTGGATGTTGGATTGGATGCGGATGGAAAACTTGATATCCGTCATGCATTTGTAGTTAAAATATTAACTACAATAAAAAAAATATTCATCTGCATCCAATTCGTTTATCCGTGCATCCATTAGATGCAAATTCGTTGGATATTGGATCAGATGTCAAACTTGAAATCCATCATGCATTGGATTGGATGTGGATGATGCTAAACAAGTCCAATCCGGACCATGCTCACCCCCAATGCAAGTATTCATGTCATTGAGGTCCGGACTAAACTGCAGTTGTTATAAAAAATAACAACTACACCCAAATAAAGATAAATTCACCACTAAGATACACAATTCAAGAGAAAGAACATGCACTTTATTGAATGAGAAAAAACATTTCAAGACCCCATTGCTAGGAGACCAAGTGTTTATGTTTATAGGCTCAAGGAGACACCTCTGCAAGGATACAGTGCTCCTCAAGCCGTATTGTACTTAAGATACATACATTCTAGAGTATTCCTATAGGCTTAGACTTGGGATTGTCTCATATAACATTGCTAATCCTTTTGGGATTAAGAGAACATATAAAATACGGTATCTATATTCTGCCATTTTCTATCAACCTTAAAGGAAATGAGGAAATGGTTTAGTCTTCAGTATAGTCTATTGGGAAGGTCTTCGACTGGTGTTGGTATGTATATTCAGATGATGACACTGGTACGTTGCTATGGAGGCTCGAAGTCAATGGACCGTTGTATTCGTTCGATAACAACTGGTAGTATCGTCTTTTGCTTGTGCTGATAATATAAAATGCTTTTGAAAGTGGTGTTTTCACTCCACGCCTTTTTGGTTTGATGTCTTCTGGTACGATTTTCTTTTATTGCTATCTTTTGATGTGATATCTTCTGGTATAATTTTCTTCTCTTTCTATATTTTGTTGTTTCCTATTGTAGCCATACCTTTTTTTCTATTTATTTATCTTTTTTATAAGAAAACTTTCTATTTTGTTCAGCTCCTATACTAGGTGATGGTAAAGGTGTTGGTCCTTAAAAATATGACCGGGTTTTCCTTTTAAGAGGATGGTTCGCAGTATGATCCTGAACGCTGGCAATATTGAGGCTTCTGCTGCTGGGGAGGAGGCTCTGGTTTTCGTTGGCGTTCTCGATTCGGTTATTGATTTTCCCTGGATGTCAGAATTGCTCGAAAGAAGAGACAAAAGGAAAAATCTTCTGAAAATAAGACAATATAGAGCGAGGGAATGTCGTAATCCCAATGACACCTCAGGATGAAAAAAATTGCTCAAAAGAAGAAATAAAAAAAAAATCCTCTTAAAATAAGACAATATAGAACGAGGGAATGTCATAATCCCAATAACACCTCATAATGGAAAAAGCACGTGGTGCCTTCATAGCTAGGCTTCATGAAGGGCTAGGAGACAAGAGGTAGCCTGGGGCTAGGAGATAAGAGGTACCCTATAAATAGGTACCTTATTCTCACTATCAAGTAAGGATTCAAGTAAAGATGTAAGCGGATGTTTATAAAATCATTAAAAAAAAGGTTAAAGAGTTGTAATGCCCTATTTTCAAGGGTATGGTTGGAGAAATATTTCAGACTTTTAAAATTAATAAAAATATCCCAGTCGACTCAGTTAATTAGTCAATTTCGCACACAAGTGGCTCAGAAAGTCCATCTTAGGTCTCAAGCAAAAGATGTAGTCACATGCTGCCACGTGTCATAAAAAATCGACGGTGGAATGCTACCACGTGTCACATAGGAAATCATTTCTCATCTGATTCTCTTAACTAAATATAGTTGAAATGTGGCAAAACAAGAAACTGGACACGTGGTATTGAGTTACACGTGGCAGTATCATTCCTATTATTTCGAGATATCTGACCGTTAAAAAAAAAACAAAAAAACTGAAACTACTTAATTGAAACCCACTGTCAACAAAAGGTGTCAACTAAATAAAAAACTGATATATCTGCCATTACATATGTCTGCATCTATGAAGAAAAAAAAACAGATGGTGCAGTATGTCACAAGGGTGCACCACATAGCTCAATAAATGGCTAACTCACCCTTATGCACCATCATGGCAAGCCCATAAAGCTAATTGGCTAGCCTCCATTCTAGAATCTTCTTTATTTTGTCCTTTTCTTAGAATACTCTAGAATGGTGTAGATATTTGTGGATAAGAGTAGAATAATCTAGAAGTAGATCTTAGCCATACACTTGTATAGATATTAGATAAATCTCTAGAACATTCTTGGCTCCCAACTAGTATAAATAGGGATGCCATTCTTATTTGTAATCATCCAACAATCCAAGTATTCAAGTAAAGAGAGCAATACACACTTACTTCTCTCATTCAAATCATTCTCTCTTGTTCTTGAGTATTCTTGAGCGTTCTTGAGTTTCTTGTGAGTTTTGATCTTGAGTAGTTACACAAAGTTGTGTTAAACTTTGTTTGGTAGGCTTAGTTATCTAGTAACGGAATTCTAGACAAGTGCCGCACGGGAGAAAGTCGAGGCGGAGGACAACCCCGTGAAAACTGGTATCAGAGCTTTGGTTCATACTACTCTCGGTAAGATCTCTCACCATGTCTTCAAATGATGCAAATGTTGTTATCACTAACAATAATGAAAAGGTTGAGAAGACAAAGAAACAACAAAGGGATAAGTCAGTGGTTCCCCGTTTAGAATCTCGTGTTGGATCACTGGAAGAAAAGGTAGAAAAGTTGAACCTGGATTTAGGGGAATCCATAGAGCAACAAGACGATTTGGAGAAATCGATGGAGGTCTCTTTTGAGACGTATCGGAACGAGATGGGTGCACATGTGAGGATGCTGCAAGCTCAAATTGATGAGCTAAGGACCCTGATCCGAGGAAATGCGATTCGTGGACCATCTAGAGTGAGGGTGCCAGAACCAAAGGAATACTCTGGCGCAAGGGATGCTAATGAGCTGGAAAACTTTCTATGGAACATGGAAAGATACTTCACGGCCACGGGCCTTGATGACGAACAAGAACGGGTCGACATGGCGACCATGTATCTGATAGAAGATGGATTATTGTGCTGGAGAAGAAAATATGCAGAATCGAGAGAGGATTCTGCAATATCACTACTTGGGAGGAGTTCAAAAGGGAGATTAAAGCCATGTTCTATCCGGAGAACGTTGAGCACAAAGCTCGGGACAAGCTTCACAATTTGAAGTATTCAGGTATCATTTCCGAATATGTCAAACAATTTAATTCCTTCATGTTAGACATATTAACAATGGCAGACGAGGACCGCTTCTACCACTTCAATCGTGGCCTACCTCGTTGGGCTTCTATGGAACTTCAACGAAGAGGTATTACCGACTTGTCCGCCGCTTTAAGCACCGTTAAGAAAGTTGATGACTTCTCAAACAAACCTGAAAAACTTGTCAAGGACAAGTCATCCAAGCCATTTCAAGAAGAAACAGGTGGGGGAGACAAGAATTATCATGATAAGCCACATTCGAGCCGTGAAGGGTCCAAGAAGAACAATGGGTGGAAAGGAAAGCAAGATAACCGTGCGAAGAAATGCTTCATTTGTAGAGGTGAACATCTTGCTTACAGTTGCCCTAAGAGAAACGTTCTCAACTCCTTGATTGCGGAACAAGAGGAGAAGACCGAGGACCCACACTTGGGAGCCATTCAGCTAAGCGAAATTAAAAGCTAGCCCAAAGCACAACAACCAGCGCCAAGGAAAAGTGCAAGCAAAGGACTTATGTACGTGGACATAAGTCTAAATGAGCAGAAGACCAAGGCCATGGTCGACTCAGGCGCAACACACAACTTCATCTCTAAAGGAGAGGCCGAAAGGTTGAAGTTGAAGGTCGAGGCAGACTCGAGCACAATAAAGGCAGTAAACTCAGCAGCCATACCGGTTCATGGAGCGGCCAAGGGGGTCGACATGAAGGTTGGTGCTTGGAGAGGAATTACTGACTTTATGGTGGTAAAGATGGACGATTTCAGAGTTATCTTTGGGATGGAATTCTTGGATCGTGCCAAAGTTGCGGTGGTTCCCTGCCTCAGAGTAGTTAGCATCAATGACGAGAAGTCCCCTTGCGTGATCCCAGCCACCCGGACCAAGGAGACTTGCTCAAGCACATTATCGGCTCTACAACTGAAGAAAGGAGTTCACAAAGGAGAACCAACCGTTGTAGCAGCCATCATGGAGGAAAGCAAAGAACAGGACGAGGTTGTTCCGTTGGAGATGCAAAAGGCTTTGCAAGAGTACCAGGACGTGATGTCAACCGAGTTTCCCAAGCAACTACCACCTAAGAGGGAGGTGGATCATCAGATCGAGTTGGAACCTGGAGCAAAGCCGCCTACCATGGCCCCATATGGCCATAGTCCATTCGAGTTGGCCACAGGCCAACAACCTCTGATGCCACACACACTCTCTGGAGGATATAGAGGAAAGAGCCATGCTGCTTTTCAATTCACTAAGGAGTCGCACAAAAGCACGACTTGGCCAAAGCATACTTGGAGAAAACCTCTCAGCGAATGAAGAAATGGGCGGACGAGAATAGGAGACCCGTATCTTTCGAAGAAGGTGACTTAGTCATGCTGAAGTTGAACCCGCAACAGTTCAAATCTTTTCTGAAGGTACATAAGGGACTCATTCGACGGTACGAGGGACCATTTCGCATCGTCAAGAAAGTCGGGAAGGCGTCCTATAGATTGGATCTACCTAGCCACATGAAGATCCATCTCGTCTTTCATGTCAGCTGCTTGAAGCCATATTATGCGGATCAAGATCACGAGTCTAGAGGAGTTACCAAGAGAACCCCGTTCAATATGATTACCTCTCTATACAAGCAGGCTTCAAGCATAGAGTCACACAGACGTGTCTCAAGAGGAGGGAGAATTTATAAGGAATATCTTGTACGATGGAAGGATCAACCAGACAGTGAAGCCAGTTGGGAACATGAAGACTTACTTTGGAAACACAAAGATCTCATCGACAAGTACAACGCGACGAGGACGTCTGTGAATTCGGGTGGGGGAGAATGTCACAAGGGTGCACCACATATCTCAACAAATGGATAACCCACCCTTGTTCACCATCATGGCTAGCCCATTTGGCTAATTGGCTAGCCTCCATTCTAGAATCTTCTTTATTTTGTCCTTTTCTTAGAATACTCTAGAATGGTGTAGATATTTTTGGATAATAGTAGAATAATCTAGAAGTAGATCTTATCCATACACTTGTATAGATCTTAGATAAATCTCTAGAACATTCTTGGCTCCCAACTAGTATAAATAGGGATGCCATTCTCATTTGTAATCATCCAACAATCCAAGTATTCAAGTAAAGAGAGCAATA
>JAJJMC010002511.1:1844443-1876059 GCA_023531435.1 Papaver californicum | reverse complement strand
TTGTGAGTTTTGATCTTGAGTAGTTACACAAAGTTGTGTTAAACTTTATTTGGGAGGCTTACTTATCTAGTAACGGAATTCTAGACAAGTGCGGTATGGGAGAAAGTCGAGGCGGAGGCCAACCCCGTGACAAGTAGCAGGTGCTTTCCTTTTGGAACCAGATGGTGGTACACTAACATGTGCTTTATCTCTAGAACCAGATGTTGTTGCAGAAGTAGATGGTGCAGTAACAATTTTCTTAATCCATATGAGGTCAACCAATTCATAACTGCTTCACAAGCAGGCTGTGCCACTGTATATGACAGAACCCAAAACATTCCAATTGATGTATCATCCAAATTCATATAGTCAAGCATACACTCTCATGCAATCAAATTTTTTTATTACTAATCGGGCCTGTATATCAAATTGAAAATTGAATTAAGGTACATTATAAGGTCAAGGTGTGCTTCAAGGAAGACCACCAGAACTGATTAACAACAAGAGACCAGTTTTACTTGGTAAAGCATCAGAATATGTACAACAACAATAGGCGTTCTACTTATCCAAACAACAACTTAATGGCAATATAATTGATGAATCTTGGGACACACTTCACAAAAAAAATAAAATAATTGTGCTTAAAGATTTCATTGCTTGTTATACTAATCATTCCAATAACTTCTTTGAAATCAAGCACATAGATAATTTCCAAACTATTGTAACAACCAGGAATAACCAGTATGATGTTGAAATTTCAAACAGTATTTTTTCTAGTTCCCTGGTTAGATTGGAACACTTAAGCACTATAAAGAACTTGCGAAGACAATATGCATGAACTACGAAATCAAAGCAAACAAACATATAGCATGATTCAAAAAAATAAAAATCCAATTTCATAATCATAAACCTTAATTTCATAAATCAACAATTTAATGACGAAATCACGCTGAAAATGAATAATTTCATAATCACAAAATATCATGCTCCAATCGATTTAGGCAAAAAACAAACCCTAGTTTCGAAATTCCCAATTTCAAAAACCCTAATTTTAGAAAAGCATCATGTTGCAGTCGATTTAAACTTCAACTATAATAAACAAAAACATCATAACATCATGTACGAGTCGATTTTAACAAAAACAAACAAAGGGTTCCGATTACTTACTTGTTTTCAGTGTTCAATCTCTGTCTCTCGATCATCTCAACTCATGATTCAATCTCTCACTCTCATGATTACAACACCGTCAACGATCATCTCAACTCAAGATTCAATCTCTCTCTATATATATCGATCTCTTTCTCTCCGGTTCTCGATCTGTTTTCCTTTTGATTTTATTTTGATTGTGTTCGTGAAATGTCACGAAGAAGAAAAGAGGGTACGGACACGTGTTGTAGAGGGACACCTGTTGGATAAGGTTAGAAATGACATTTCGAATCGGGATTGACCGGTCAAAACCCTTTAAGTTACGATCGTCGGCTTTGATCATCCCACTAGCATTTGATTAGGACATTTCCCAATAATCTGAACGCTTTGGCGCATCTCTTCGATACGGATACAATAACGATCATAGCGATCTCCTCTGGTACTTACTAGTACGTCAAGATCCGATTGGTCATAAACATCGTAAGGTGTTGTTCTTTTTAAATTCCAGCGTACGCCTGAACCTCTTAACATTACATCACTAAATTCCCAATCCTTTGTTTGCTATGCAGTGACAATACCAATATCTTAAAACTCAGGGTATTTCTCCAATCATACCTCTCGAACGTTTTAACCAATTTCCCAAAAATAAAATATAATATTTGTATTTTTGTAAATAATAATATTATTATAATAAAAATTAAGCAGGATAAAATACTTATAAATGTTTTATAATAAATATAGAAAAAAAAAAAAGAAATTAAATATGATATATAATAAAAAAGTTCAAAGTATACATTTCGTGCAAAATTTGGATAGGATATTTCAAATACTCACACCCTTACTATCAAGGTTATGCTAAAAGAAAAAAACCAAGGCTAACTGGCTAAGGAACTATATCTTGGTTTTTATTGGAAGTAGGTTCATCGGAACTCTGGGAACAATCACTGATGACTTCACTGGTCTGCTGTCTTTCGACCAGACCTAAAAGATGGAAAACGAGGCAGATGGGAGAGAACAACCTACAACACTTCTCTCAGAATCCAGAGCGAAACAGGAAAAAATAAGGAAGATAAGACAAACTTTTAGGTTCTTGTTTCAAACAATACAAAGATTTTTTCAGTTTACAAACTTTGTTTTCACAAACTTTCACTGCAAATCCCTCAGGTTGGTCCATATAAATTTCTTTATCTAATTCACCATTTAGAAAAGTTGTTTTTATATTCATTTGTTGTATCTCTAAGTTATGAATGGCAGCAATAGCAATTAACATTCTAATGGAAGTAATTCTCGTAACAGGTGAATAAGTATCAAAGAAATCTACACCTTCTTTCTGTTTATAGCCTTTATCTACTAATCTAGTTTTGTATTTTTCCACAGTTCCATCTACCTTACGTTTCCTTTTGAAGATCCATTTACAACCTATGGGTTTACACCCTAGAGGTAATCTCTCAAGTACCATTTTGTATAATGGAATCCATTTCACTAATGGCGGATTCTTTCCACCATGGAGCTTCAGAAGAAGTCATGGCTTCTCTATAAGTCTGTGGATCAGTCTCAACTAAGCATGTTATGAAGTCTGTCCCAAAAGATTTTTTAGTTCTAAGTCTTTTACCTCTTCTAGGCTCAAATTCAAATTCATCTTCCTCTAAAAGTAATGTATGACTAGTCGAAGGGACATCTAGGGGATCAATACATATCATGCGAGAATCAGATTTCAATGGAAAAACATTTTCAAAAAACAAAACATCCCTAGATTCCATAATAGTATACACACCAATTTCAGAAATTTCAGAACTTACAACCATAAATCTATATGCAGTAGTATGCTCAGGATACCCTATGAAGACACAATCAACAGTTTTGGGCCTATCTTTGTTCTCTTAGGGGGGGGGGGGGGGATAAAAACCTTAGCCAAACACCCCCACACTTTAAAGTATGCATAAGAAGGTTGTTTACCTTTCCATAACTCATATGGAGTTTTGTCTGATCCTTTAAAGGGTATTCTATTCAAGACATAGCAAGCTGAGAGGACGGCCTCCCCCCATAAGTTTGCAGGTAATCCTGAACTAATTAACATGGCATTCATCATCTCCTTAAGGTTAAGGTTCTTCCATTCAGCCACACCATTAGATTGTGGTTAATAAGGATGGGTTACTTCGTGTATAATGCCGTGTTCTATGCAAAAATCTCCTATATGAATTATATACTCACCACCACGGTCATACCTAACAGTTTTAATGGTAGCACTCATTTGGTTTTCAACTTCTAGTTTATACACCTTAAAGGCTTCTGAGGAATCATCCTTACCTTTAAGTAAATATATGTGACAGTACCTCGTACAATCATCTATAAAAGTGACAAACTATTTCTTACAACTTCTAGTTTGAACTGATTTCATGTCAACTAGGTTTGAATGAATTAATTATAAGGGTTTAGAATTTCTCTGAATATTTTTCCTATAAGGTTTTTTAGCATATTTTGATTCTACGCATATTCGCATTTATGTTCATTATTCAAACTAAATTTGGGTATGCATCCTATGCTAGACAGTTTATTTATTGACTTATAGTTTACATTCCAAGTCTACCATGCCAAACATTCAATGACACACAAACATAAGCATAAGAATCAATTTTATTCATTTCAATAGAGGTTACATTTAGTTTGTAGAGACCCTCAGTCTTGTAACCCTTTACTACATAATCCTTACCCTTAGTGGCAATAACTTTCCCAGATTCAAAAACAAGTTTAAAACCCTTATCATCTAAAACACCACAAGATACAAGATTTTTGCAGATGTCCGGAACATAAAGAACTTCATTCAATGTGAGAGTTTTTCCATAAGTGAGCTTTAGCCCAACTTTGAATTTTCCCGCAACTTGTGCTGCGGATGAGTTACCCATATAGAGTTTCTCTCCTTCCCCTACCTTCTGATAGGAGGTGAACATATCTATATTTCCACAGTCATGCTTGGTAGCACCAGAGTCTACCCACCAGTCTCTCACATTGGTTACCAAATTGACTTCAGATATCGTGCCAGAAAACTCGTTCTTGTTGTTTTCAACCAAATTAGCATTGTTTTTCTTAAAGTCTTTACGTTTTCTACAGTGCATTGCCATATGACCAGGAGTTCCACAAATATAACATGCACCTTTAATTTTACCAATGCCAGATTTGGGTTTCAGAAACATACCTTTCTTGTGATGACCAGGCTTAGGGTTGCGTTTGCTGTTGTTGCCCTTTTCAGTATTGGAAGACTTGAGTTCAATTACATGAGCCTTGTTGGACATTTCCCTTGCAGAAGATACGTTCTTGTCTTTAGAGCACAGTAATTCTTCCACTTGAATCTTCTTACCCAAATCAACCATACTAACTTCCCCAGTTTCGTGTCTCAATCTACGTTTGTATTCTGACCATGAAGACGGTAATTTCTCAATCACAGCAGACACTTGAAACGTTTCATCTATCATTATACCTTCAGCAAGAATCTTATTGATAATACGCTGAAGTTCAAGGAATTGATCAACACAGATTTGTCATTTGACATTTTGTATTCCAGGAACCTAGCTACCAAAAATTTCTTACTTCCAGCAGTTTCAGCTTGGTATTTTGCCTCTAAAGCCGCCCATAAATCAAAAGTAGAAAAGTTATCTTTTGCATTATAAAAATCATACAGTGCATCTTCTAAACAGTTCAGAATATGATTTTTTGCCATATAGTTCTGTCTCACCCAACTATCCAACTCCCTTTCGTTTCCAGCATCATTCAAGGTCTCATCAAAGGATTTCAGAACTAATTCATCTAGCATATGGAAACTCAGAAAGAACAACATCTTGGATTGTCATATTTTGAAATCTTTGCCACTGAACTTTTCTGGTCTGTCAACATCAATTTTACCCATTGTTACAGAAGAAGTAGATATTGTGTTAAGATTGTTGGATCTGCAACAATAGAAAGCACTAAACAGAAGAAGTTGTTAAGGTTAATGAAATCTCTGAATTTATACACACAATAGAGAGAGCCACCTGCTCAGCAAATTGTCCTTAACACAATAGTCCGCGGGTACTCCTCAAGAATGAGAGATGTTATACCCCCACATCGGATATGTGTCCCTGATAGAACTGCCCTTTATGACTAGTATAAGCACAATACTAGTCACCCTCAAACGAACTCAACAACAATCTAGATGGAAATGAAATAAACAAGCAGTGTGCAAAACAAAGCAAGAAGAGGAGAAAATAAAACATGATAGTAGCTGCTTCTGGAGTAAGTTGAAAAGAAGAAATTCGTTTTTCTTTTATAGGTAGAAGAAGAGAATAGCTTTAATAGTAATTGAATGAGAATCAATTCCGTGCATGAATCAGGGGCATCAATGTTGAAACGGAATTAAAACGGTCAATTGATTCTCTCTTTAATTCAGCTTAAATCTCGTCGGGTCAGACGCCCCCCACATTAAAACAAAATTTAATTTAGTTTTAAATTCTTTTAAGGAAATAAATTATGTTCAAAAAAGATAAGTCTTGGTTGACATGAGTCGCAACCGCAGCCTCAGTCGAACCCGACCGACCGGATGGACGGCGTCGTGCGTGCTTCGGTGCGAAACACCGCGCGTGTGTGAAAAGTATGCTTGCGCCAACTAGTCCATAGCCTTAGTCCTCTCCCAACCACAAAAGAGTCTAAACCCTAAGGGGCCACCCTTAGGTGCAAATTTCTAAGTAATATGGAGAGGAAACATCTTTAGTTTCTCCAATGTGGGACTAAAGGTTCATTCACAAAAATAAAAATGTGCTAGTTTTTCCTTAGTGACCCCTTAATCCTAAGCCTATTTATCCAAGACCAGGAACAATATATTTATTAATTTAAGTCCATTTTCTCTAATAAAAATAAATTAAAATAATAGTCTTCAATATATAACAAGTTGGACGCAGACGCGTGATAATTTTAGATGCGTCTTTGCTACGTAGGAATCACCGGTTTGAATTAGACTTGTGTGAACATCTTGATGGTTCTAAATTTAGACCGCAATGAGTGTATCTTACGGTTCCACGTCGAGTGAAAATGAAAAACCGAAGGAAAATTCTGGTCCGCACATTTAATTCCATTCACAGGCGATAATACACACAAGTCTTTCACTCCCTTTCACATATGTTAGATTCGCTACTGAATTTTACTGTTATTCCTTAAATTTAGAGCATTGCAGGAAATTGTAAACGGATAAAATTCAAGAGATGGGTATGGTATTTGGGAAAATTAATGAAGAAATAGGTCAGGTATTTGGGAAAATTAGAGTGGAGACACCAAATATGTAGTTGTTCGATCATCAGAAGATTACGAGATCCGAAAGTACACTTCTTGTGTGGTAGCTGAAGTGGCTTACGATCCATCACAATTTGGCGGAGACCGTGACGGTGGATTTATGGTTCTTGCAAAATACATTGGCGTTGTTGGGAATCCTCAGAACACTAAACCTGAAAAGATAGCTATGACGGTGCAAATTTCTAAACCCCTAAGGGACCTCCCTTAGATGCAAATTTCTAAGTAATATGGAGAGGTAACATCTTTAGTTTCTCCAATATGGGACTAAATGTTCATTCACAAAATTGAAAATGTGCTAGTTTTCCTTAGTGACCCCTTGGTCCTAAGCCCATTTTATCCAATACCAATAACAAAATATTAAGCCAAGTTTTTTCAAGCCCATTTTATCTAACACTTAAATCATCTGAAATTTTAATTTAGGTGGCCGTTCTTTTTCTACAAACTCTTAAGGAAAAATAAAATCATTAGTTGATGTTCTTTTTTGGGATTGATTTGCAAAGTGGAATTTCCACAACAGTATAACTGCATAAGGTTAAGCCCCCGTCATTTCAAGAAAAAACTAAAAAGAGAGAGAGACTATTTTTCATGGTAGATATCATTTTCAGAATCCAAACCCCAATCATTTTCCAATCTATGGCTAAAAGAATGAAACTAAAAAGATAAGCAGATTGTAAAATGATGATACTAGTAAAAAAAGAAACACAGAGACAGAAAATACTATGCCAATGATGTAAAACTGCCTTCTATTACAGCAATACAGGTGAAACTAGTGTTGCAAACTAATAATAATATGACTCAAACTATTAACGGTTAACAAACTGATAGAATCCCTTGACTGTGGCCGTACGATTTTGACTTTTTCAAGGCGATTAGGGCTTCTTGATTTCAACTTCCATGGAGCTTCTTCCACCAGATCCGGGAGCCCTAAACAGTAATTCATCTTTCCCCCTCTAATCTCTCCCTCTCCTGCATCTAATTCACCTGAAAAAAATCATGAAACTCTGAATAATGTGAGCAACATCAGAACAGATTGGAGTGGTGCTGCTAATAGGCCAAGAACAATTTTTCCGAGCTCATCGGATGATCTCTGCTATCGACCACCATTCATGGTAGATGGGGAACTCGTAGCTAGGATCAGTGATCCAGCTTTAGCTGATCACAGGAAGGAGTGTGAACGGATAATGGTAGGGGGTTTTGTTGGTCGAAGGCTCCACTACTAGGTGGTGAAAACAACTATTGAGAAAGCATGGAACATCAAGGAAAGTCTGAACATGACTGTACATGACGGAAAAGCTTTCATCCTCAAATTTTCCTTGGTGGAAGACAGAGTCACACTCTAGAATATGGGTCGGTATTTATCTACCATACTCCTTTTTTTGTTAGGGGTTGATTTCCTTTCATCGAGCAAGAACTGGAGAACATCCAATTTGTCCCGGTGTGGATGACAATCAGGAAAGTTCTTGTACATATGTTCAACCCTATTGGGTTAAGTTATATAGCCTCAGTGGTTGGTAAACCTATGATGCTGGATGGTCCTACGGCTTCCAGAACTAGAATGTCTTTTTCCAGGGTGTGTGTAGAGGTGAATCCTAACTCAGTACTAAAGAATGTTATATCAGTGGTTTTTGATGATGGCTCAAAATGCATAGTGGTTGTTGATTATGCCTGGAAGCCTGCGCAATGCAGTACTTGCTCAACATTCTGCCATAGTGAAGCTAAGTGCCCAAAGAGGGTCAGGGAGAAGGTTGCTACTCCTCCCTCTACCCTGTATGACTCTAAGGTACAATTGGACATCACCCAATCCAATGAGGCCACTAGAAACACTCACATTGGTCAAGGGATGGTGACAGATGATAGAGAGTGGCAGTCGGTCACCAACAAAAGAAAGGTTATGAAAGCAAGCAATGCAGAGAAGCCAGCAAATGTTGGGTTGGAGGCCACATCCTCCCCTGAGGTCCTTCTAGGATTTGAAATAGACAGAGTGCAGATGCCTATGAAGCAAAATGGCTCCACAGCTATTGCAAACAATCCCTTTGCTATTCTTGAAGATGGTGGAGCTGTTGAGGGGGTGGAAAACATGGATGACACTACAAATACAACCTCCAGTGGTAACCTCTTAACACCTCCTGGTCTGTCTGATATTGAAGTAAGAAATGGGAAGGGTGCTAAACCTTGGGGGAACCCATAGGGAGACCCTAAAAATAACACTGCTAAAACTAGTAACCACCATCTAGGAATCAAGAGATCTGACCTTAAAAAGGCAAGTCGGATTAGATAAGCACCCTACATACTTATCTCCAATGAATAACATAGGGTGCTGGAACACCAGGGGGATCAATGACCCTCTAAAACATGTAGAGGTCAGGAATTACATAAACAATAATAGATTGAATATTTGTGGCTTAGTAGAGACTAGAGTCCAAAATTTGAATAAAGATAGAATCAGGAACAACATCCTTCCTAGCTGGTCCTATTTGGACAAATACATACACCATGACCTGGGAAGGATCTGGTTGATGTTGGATCCAACTTTTGTGAATGTTAACTTGTTTCTCTGTACTGATCAAGCCTTTTTTGCTAGAGCCTCTTATCAGAATGGGCCTTGTTTTGTAATTACTGTTGTTTATGGCCTCAACACTGAGGAACAAAGAGTTTCCCTATGGTCTAGCATCAACAACTTTCCTTGGTGTCTGCTGGGGGATTTTAACACTTACTTATATGCTCATGAGAAAGAAGGGGGTGACCCGGTGGCGCAGTCTTCTATGAACAATCTTCAAGGTTGCCTACAAGACTCTCAGCTGTTTGACTGCCCCTCTATTGGCTGCTTCTTCACATGGTCAAATAAGCAATATGTTCCCACTAGAATCACTGGCAAGTTGGAAAGAGTGCTCATAAACTTGGCTTGGCTTGAATGCTTCAATGACTCTGTCTCTGAATTCTTCACAAGTGGAATCTCAAATCACTCTCCCATGATGATCAATGTGTTTGTTGAAATAGGAACTGGGCCCAAAGCTTACAGATTCTACAGCACCTGGGCTGAAGAAACTGATTTCCTGGTTGTCGTTGATTCTTCCTGGAGCATCCCTACCTAGGGAACACCAATGTACAGGTTTGTCACCAAGCTAAAGAATATGAAGACCAGACTGTCCATCTGGAAGAATGAGGAATTCTCCAATTTTGACACCCAAGTGGCAGAGGCTAAGACAAATATGGTTAATGTTCAAAAAGCTCTTCAACTCATCCCCTTGTGTCCCAACATCATCACCTATGAAAGAGCAGTGTTAAAGAGTACTCCAGAAAGGCCAGACAACAAGAGTCTATGAAGAAACAACAATCGAGGGTTCAGTGGCTAAAGCTAGGGGACAACACTACTCTTTTTTTCATAACTCTATCGTGGAGAGAAGATCCAGGAACATGATTTTGGTTCTCTATGATGCGCTTGGAAACATACTTACTTCTGACGAGGACATCGCCAGGGAATGCGTGGCCTACTACTCTGATCTCTTTGGCCAACATTCAGTCACCCCCATTGACCTCAATGCTTGGAACCAGATAGTGCCTATTCACATTGCCTCTGAGGAAGATGCAAATGATCTAGTGCGTCCTTTCACAAATGATGATATCATCCATGCTCTCTCCATAATAGGCTCGGATAAGGTTCCGGGATCGGATGGTTTATCCTCCTACTTTTTCAAGTGTTGCTGGAGGATCACTGGGAATAACTTCATTAAAGATGTCAAGAGCTGCCTCTCTAGTGCAAAACTCCTGGGTGAGGAAAATGCTACTCTCATCACTCTTATCCCCAAGTCTTCTAATGCCTCCTCCTTAAATGATTTCAGACCCATTGCCGATTTAATGTCATGTATAAATGTATCGCAAAAATCTTAACTATTAGACTCAAGCATGTTGTGAAGAAGGTGGTCAGCCCCTGTCAGTCTGCTTTCGTCTCCGGGAGATCCATACATGATAACGTCATGCTTTCTCATGAGCTGCTGAGAAACTACCACAGGAATAATGGTACCCCCAGATGTGCTATGAAGATAGACTTAAGAAAGGCCTACGATTGCATCAGATGGGATGCTCTGCTTATAACCTTGAAAAAGTTCAACATCCCAAAGAAGTTCATCGACTGGATCAGCATGTGCATCACCTCCCCTAAGTTCTCAATCATGGTGAATGGGTCTGCCCATGGTTACATAGAAGGGAGGAGAGGTATTCGTCAAGGTTGACCCCTATCTTCATACCTTTTTGTTTGTCTTATGGAAGTGTTTAATTCTATTATGCTCAATCAGGTAGCTCTGGGACTGTTTACACTTCACCCAAAGTGTAAGCATCCCATTGTTACACATCTGTGCTTTGCGGATGATCTCCTGGTTTTCATGAATGGTAATTTGCATTCAGCCATCTCCCTAGCTACTGCCCTTGCATGCCGGGACTGGGTTAGTGGTAAACAACAACAAGAGGAACATCTTTTTATCTTCTGTGGATAACACTGCTGCTTTTAGTATAAATTCTGTGTTTGGTTTTGAAGTGGGCACCCTCCATGTGAGATATCTAGCCCCCCCCCCCCCTCCCATACCTGCTGTCTACCAGGATGACTCGTTCTGACTGCTTACCTCTTGTTGACCATGTTCACACCGGGATCAAAACTTGGAAAGCTCGCGCCCTATCATTTGCTAGTAGAGCCCTGATCATAAAAGCAGTCCTGATTAGTATGCTGGTCTTCTGGACCTCCTTCTTTGTCCTTCATAAAAGAACGATTAACTGCCTAAATGTTATCTTCAGGAAGTTTCTGTGGGCAGGTATTGATCTCACCTACAAGCACCCAGCTATCCGGTGCATTGAGACTACCAATACAGCTGTTAACCTTCGCCACATCTGGGACATTGTGAGCAACAAGGATACATTATGGGTTAAGTAGGTTTACCAAAACCTCATCAAGAAAAAATATTTCTGGCATCTAAAGACTCCTGCAGACTGCTCTTGGTGCTGGAGACGCATTCTGGATCACAGAGACATGGACGCAAAGTTCACTCTCCACCTGATTGGCAATGGGGATAATACCAAACTCTGGAAAGACAAATGTCTTCCTCAAGGTAACCTTCTCAGTTCTTTCCCATGACAGATGACTTATGACACTCTGCATCATGTTGAAGCTAGGGTCAGTAGTTTCTTAGTAAATGGTGAATGAATGTTTTCACCAAATCTTTCTAATGTTATTGGTATCGCCACCATGGACATCATGAATCTAAAAACTGACCCCCTGATAGAGGACATGATTGTTTGGACAGCGGGAAACTTGGGTGAGTATACCCTTAAAGATACCTATAATGCCCTTAGGAGCCATAAGAACTGCACTGACTGGCACCAACTAGTCTGGTTCCCAAACTGTATTGCTAGACATTGCTTTATTGTCTGGCTAGCACTTCACAGAGGGTTAAAGACCAGATACAAACTTATTTCTTGGGGTATGCTTGTGGACCCTATATGTGTAATATGCAACCTAATGCTGGAGGATGATTACCACCTGTTTTTCAACTGTTGCTACGCCACCAACATCTGGAAGAGGCTGCTGAGTATCATAGGGCTAAGAGACACCATCCACACAGATTGGAATGAGAAGATAAAGTGGTGTGTCCAACATTTAAAGGGGTCAAAGACTGAGGGCACCATCAGAAAGCTATGCTCCAATGCCTTTGTCTACCATATATGGTGTGAGAGAAACAGAAGAATCTTCACCAAGAAGTCTCTGCCCCCTGAGTTGCTCTTTTACAAAATCATGGAGGAACTAAGTCTCAAGATGGCCTCTTGCTCCTTCACCATGTCTGACACCAACGAGAATAAAGCCTTGTCTTCTATATGGAACATTGACCCAAGCTACACTGCCACCAGTCATCTCACTTGTGTTTGGATAAAGCCTGAGGCTGGGGAGGTAGCTGTAAATACTGATGGTTCTTTAACAGATGTGAGTGCTGGGTTTGGGGCCATAATCAGAGATGAGAATGAAGAACCCTTGGATGCAGTTGCTGGGAGCTCGAGACCTTTATCAATTATTCCCATTAGCTCCAAGGTGTGGAAGCTGGCCTCAAACTTGCTGCAACCAAGCATTACCCCAGAGTCTCTACAAGAACTGAATCAATGACTGTCACAAAGTACCTGTTGAATGACACTGCCAGACCTCCCTGATACTGTCACCACATATGGGAGTCGATCAAGCGGCTAAGGACCAAGTTCTCAACTGTTTTTGTGCAACATACTTATAGAAAAGCAAATGGAGCAGCTGACCTGTTTGCTAGCCTGTTTCCCAATAGAGATTTCGTGGAACTTGCACTTGACTTTTTCAACGAAGATTTAAAGAAGATAATACTCAAAGATGCTGCAGGAAAAATTTACTATCGTAGCAAAGCTAATAGCTTAGGGGCTCCTGTTTGACCCTTGTTTTTCCTCTTTTTTCTTTCTGTTTTTTCTTATTGGTTGGGATTCCCTTAAACCCTCTTCTTTCCAAAATAAAATAAGATAATGAGACTCGTAAAAAAGTAAAAAAAAAAGACACATTGAGACTGGAATGCTGGAACACAACCCTGCATCCGCGATAGCTGTGTCCATATCAAAATAAAATACTGAGAGGGAGACCGGAGTTCATTAGAAACCAAATAGTAACACATCCAATATCATCACCACGATCAACATCTTCATCCCAACCCATACACTTCCGGTGCTTTTGTCACCACTGTTCTTTTTCTCATCTTTTGGACTTCCTGCATCAGCAGTTGCACTGGGCAGATTTCCTGTAGTAAAAAACAAGATTTAAAAAAAAATATTAAAAAAAAAAATCAATTAAATTTTTTCTTTAGTCTCAGTATAATCTCAATACACAAGGGGAAAAGAAGAGGATTATATACCACTGGAGTTTGTTTTCTTGTTGGCGGTACTACTGGCGAAGTCTTCAAAAACTTTAGATTCAGGTGAGTTAGGAGCCAAATGTAGAAGAGCTAGAGGCCATCGATACCAAACCAAAACATCTAAACATTTACATACTGGGTATATATAGTATACTACCATATCGTAATCATTTAAATGAGTGAGCAGTATAAACTGAGAAATAAATGTATGATTTTGGTCCATAAGACGTACCAGGGCAGTGAGAGATATTAACAGGGACATTACAAGAGCGAGGAAGACCAAGGGCGCGAGTAGAATTAATATGAAGACCTAATGCAGGGTTATCCCGATCTTTGACAAGTAAACACAGACACTTCTTAGACGTTGAAAGTACTTCACTCAGACCAGTGCAACAACCAGGTGTCGGTGCCTCTGATGTACCACCAACATATGATAAACATGTCGATAACTTAATCAATTGATCTTGACACTCTCCTTTATCTTTATCAACATCTGATTTCACACACCCAACTAAGACCATACCTATGATCAAGAACACCGTTATCTTCATCATCAGGAACCTCTTTTGCACCACAAGTTCTTCAATTGAGAGACTTGTGTGTTTTTGCTGAGTAAGAAAAGATGCATTAAAAAGGAGAGTGTAGTCAAGCTTTGAAGTACAAAAACCAGCGAGGTTGTTTTGATAATTAACTATGGTAGTTGTGGGGAGTAAATGTAGTTTGCACTGATAATAACAGTGACCTCATTTGCATTGACGAAGAATGCAAGAGAATCTCGTTAAGGTGTTTTGGGAATCTCCATTTTAAGTGTCCCCTTTCCTTTAGTGTACATGCTCTTTGAAGCATCCTGGGTGTACAGTACGGAACTAAGTACGATCATTTTAGGTGGGAATTTATGATATAGAGCCTTGGCTCGGGTAATCAACATCTCATTAGTGAAGCACATGCACGTCTTCCCCAGTACAAGCAATATATAGAGACAAGAGGGAGAGATTAACTTCTCATCAAAACTGAATGTGCCAGATCAACCACCTTAACCAAGAAACAGAAAAGGTTGGGGACTTTATATCGACAAGTAGGGTGGAACAAGTTTACAACTGGCTGGAAAAATAAAATTACAAATGCACATCCATTGAGAAAAAATTTTGATATCCTCGAATTGGTTTTTGCATAGGTGTTTAACAAATAAAACAGTTTTGTATAGGGTAACTAAGAGTAACCAAGGGATCAACTCTCTTCTAAAATCATCCCTAAAATCAATGTAACACCAAAAAAGCTCTATCTAGTACTACTCTAGGCAAAACAAACAATATATATTTAGAGAAGTAAGTAAGCCCCAAGGGATGCATTGATCAGTTGTGCACAAGGCCAGCTATACACAGAATGCTCTTTAGTTTGACTATCAGAGAATTCCATCATTTAACATGGGAATCGTTATTCAAAACAGAAGGTTAGAAGCAAAAATAAATATTTCAAGTCCTTTGCATAAACTAGACATTTTGAGAACTGCTAAGTAAATCTGAGTTGAAACTTACACCTAGAGGGCTGAAAAAGCTCCAAGAGCCCAAAAATTGAATGAAGGGTGGGAATTGCCATATTTCTTAAAATTTCCTGTTTCCAGATGGGGGCGGGAAGTATACAAGTAGCATAGATTACTTGCATGGATCCCCAATAAAGATGTAACTTCATCTGGAAAGCCAGAGAGTGATAGGATCCACTTTTTCCCTCTTCTCTTTTCTCTATCTTCTATTTCATGTATGAAAAGATGTTTACCAGATATTTAAGTACATAAACTTTCCTTCCGGAGGCAATCGATCTTGAGACCCTGCATAGGAGGAATTGGTCAAAATAATCAAGCATGAGTAACAACTGTGAGAACAAAAATTGTGTGCCACTTGCCTGCACATTAGGATGGTAAAATTAAATTGGAAAATATAAGTCCACATAAAGGTTTTGAAGGAAGAAATTGCAATCAGCTCTGAAGCTACATTGACTACATTTTTATGTTTGACCAAATATACTCTTGGAATTAGCTTGGAAATGTATCTTAACAGAGACGATAAATAACAATCTTAGGCACACTACATGAGGCAACTAAAGATTTCTTAAACATTTAGAGGCAAAGTTGATTATACAAATTTCTAAATCATATACATATAAATTATAATGTTTTTTAGAAATTTTGGAAAAACCAAAGAAATGTGCTGGCAACTTTCAGATGCACATAACAAAACCTTATCTTGAGAAGCTTCATCCCAGACAAAATGCGCAAAGATGTACATATAAGTTAAGTTAAAGTACACAACAACGACAATATGAAGTGCTGCTTCATGAGACTCAAATGTAAGCTAACAATGTCATAGAAGTAAAAGTAAAAGTAAAAGTAAACAGACCAACTGCTTACCCTATTATCGTCAACGTCTTTGCTTTGGCTTACAGCGAAACTCAGCTAATAGTGCAATATGGTCAGAGGACCACTCTGGTGAAGGGAGTGCTGTATCTTTTCGCAGGCTCTCCTCGTCTAAGAGCTCCAATAAGGATTCAACTGTTAAAGAATCCGCTGAAACCACACAAGACAATATGTTAGAAAAACACGTCATATAAAAGGCAACTGCAACTTAAAACTAGCTTCTACAGTGGTCCATCAATTAGATGCAGCAGAATGAGCAAGGAGACGAGCTCTAAAATAAATCATAGATGATAAAGAAATAATATCTACCTGTGTAAAATATGTAATCATGGGTGCCAATAAAATCTCTGGTGCAATTAGTGAATAATGGTTCATTAGAAGTTGCATCCATTCTTCTCCTTTGTTGCTCTAAACCAGCACCAACACCCATTCTGGCGAATGATGAGTAAGCACTGACCTGTAAAAGAATAATATAAACAGGTAGATCCAAACAAAATATTACCCATTTAAAATCAACCCAAAAGATCCAGAAATATGTTTACCAGAGGAAGCTGATGAGTTAATTTGCTTGGAGGCCGCAAGATCCCAAGCGGGTCTGTACCCAAATCTGGATGCATCGGTTCAACTTTACCCATTGCAAGAAGTGTGTGAGGAGCACTGCAGTCAAGTCAAATAATCTCTTTATGACGCAGTTTTTAAGGATAACTTATGCAATTACTTATTTTACACAATGAAGAACCACATGGCAACAACAGCCACACCTCACCTTCCAGGAACGGAATTAAAATCACCACAAACTAACATAGGAATTTCGGCACTGACAGCTATTTTCTCCAATCCTTTAAGGAGTGTATGGACCTAAGAAGATCAAAATGAAAATGTAAAAGGGAGATCTTCTGATGACTAGCAAAATAAATACAAATATAAACATTGAGGACGGGAAAGTGTTGGATTATTACCTGCCAAAGCTTAACATCTTTCAAATCTTGCTGAACACTAACATGTGTATTTGCCTGTACTCAAGTGAGAGGGAAAAAAACATAAATAGCCAGAAGACACTCTTCAGTTATGAAATCAAATCAAATATTCATGATGTATATGAAGAAACAACTGTCATCTATGTTAGCTAACATGTTACAAGCACAATGACTGTCACAAACAGAGTTTACGACCTTTTATATACAGAAGACTGGTTAATAGGTGATTATGCTCAACATAACCAAATATTATGAAAACACTAGAGACATTGCCTAGACGAGAACTCATCAACCAGCCAACATATAGAACTAACAGATCATGTTACTTCTAAAGGGTAAAAGCTACAAACTTGATATCTATCTGATGTTTTTCACCACCTCGCCTGTTACCTAAGGACCCTCTTCATATCTCGCTCTTCACAGTTCCACACATTCACATAGTAGGAATCGCCAACTAAAAAGCAACACTCAACCAACAGTACAAACTACATAGAAGAACCGGTTAACTGAATACAAATCAATGTAGATTCAAGGTTTTTACTGCTTGTTAATAATAACAAAGAACTAACCTTATCTGATATTAACATATTATCAAAACGCATCTTTGATTCTCAACAAAACTTCCCATTGCGACACGAGTACCATATCAACAAGGGGGTAGAAATGTATAAAATAAAATTTAGATCAGATACAAAAAAGAAATCACTGATTGGCTTCACAAAAAATTAAACATGCTATGAAAGAGGTACGCTTTGCATGATTGGACAAGGTGACATAACCACAAAGAAACTACCCAACAAAACTAATGACCATAAGAAGCTACTGAATATGTACAGCAAACCCTGAAAGTGATTATCAAGGATTTGAGTGATACATAGCAAACTAGTGCGACAAATTAGGGTGTCTTGCACAAATGAAAATGAAATTGGAACCTGTAACGCATGCATAAATGAGCATATAAGAACAGGTAAATTTCAAACTTCTTACCACACAAAGAAGCTGCCGTTTTCCAGGAGCATCGGCTCCGTGGTTGCTAAATTTTGCTTCCAGAACCGCTATTAGCGCAACATTATCCTACACAAAATTGAATGGTCAAACAGAATAATATAGGGAGTAAGAATCTGGGAAAGAATCTAAGCACCAACGAACTGCATAAGAGACCCAAAAGAAGGAAAAGGTCACCTTAAGAAGTCGAGATAAAGCAGCTTTCTTCTGAGTGATTGGGACCACAGCATCTGTCAGTGACTGAGCAGCCTTGTTGAATTCGACCTACATACAAAAGTGAACTGTTTAACATGTGAACCAACAGAAAAACAATAATTTACTTATTAAAAAGAAAGTATGTCATCTCCAAACCTCATATTTCTTCACATGGGAAAATCTGTCCCTTCGGAAAAATATTGCACAACCATCGATAGCATATGTCCCGGTGTAAACCTACAACGAACAGATTCATGATTATAAACTTCAATCCTTGGAGCTTATGAACATTAAAAAGAAAATGTCTGCAAGCAAACCTCTGTTGTCTTCTTCTTGTAAAGAGCTTGATAACCATGTTTGTCCAACTCAGGGGCGAAAAACTCATCAAAATGATCACTTTGAACCTGAAATAAGAAATGATTAGCTTCGTTGTAACTAAATCCTTAAGGATTGGCTATGTGGAGACAACCTTGAATCCAAGATAATACAACAATTTCATTTCTAAATGACCAATATGACACAAGAATAGTTTTTTTCTTATTTGAAATTTCAGTTGGTTAAACATGTACTGTAAAACCATGAAAAGGAAAAACTAGAATGGCTTCTATCAAAATTCTTTGATGAAAGAGATAGTTAGACCTAGAAATGTCAAGTTTGGTTCAGATAACCCAAATTCTGAAGCCTGTAACTATAACGATCAAATGTTTGCATCTCGGTATTTTTCAAATAATTGCTACTAAAGATTACCGAAGTTCCTGTTTAGCCAACTTAAGCAATAGATACAATTTTTTACCACTGCATGCTTAGCTCTTGAATCAAACAGAAACAGGGTACTAGTGAACAACTTTTAACAGAGAAAAAATGATAGTCTTATCTAATTTCACCAAAAAGAAAAGAGAACGAAACTAAAACATATTCCAATAAACAAATCAACCAATAACTATTGAAGTGTGGACACAGTACCTCCTGAAGACAGAGAATGTCTGCACGATAGCCGACAATCTCTCGCAACAAGTTCTGCCTACGGTATGGCCAAGAAAGAGCCCACGAAGGACAATAGCTGAATAACTCATTTGTCGCATATGCATCAGACAGAATGTTGTATGACAGTACGGTAAAGGTTCCTGAAGATGCCGTACGACCATCTAAATCCAAGTGGCCCATCACATCCATACCATTAACTGGAACCAAGTGACGTGGGCTTGGGGTAGGAGCTGGGATGACACGCGAAGTCATAATTGTGTTTACATGTCCAGCAGACAACTTTGTTTCTGCATCCACTGCTACACATTCAAATTTTAGAACATGCCCAATATCGTCAGCCGACGGGGTATATGTTTTGGATCGGCCCACCTCAAACCATGTTTCACCAGCATTTCGTTCGGTACCAGTTGTAGGATATAAAGGAGCAGAACCATTATTTAAACTTGAATTATTCCCTATGCTTGATGTGGAACCGGACAGACTTGTATTACTAACTGCAGATCCAGTACTATTAAATCTTCCAAACATCTCTTCTTCTTCCCCCCCATTTTCATTTACAGAACTAGCAGCTCGGTCATGTAAAAGACGATGATGCTGCCATGCATCTGAAAAGCACCTAGGAGTGCAATGGTAACTTTTGGAAACAGCTATCTTAGCCTTAACACAGCCTAGACACTGCAAGGTTGCCTGTTCAGATGGATGTATACTGCATATGGCAACCTTTCTGTCACTTTGAATGCGATACCTACAATATAAAATAGGAAAAAGGAGTCATTAGTAATCTATCAGATTATGAAATTCTAATAGCAATGAAAGATAGTAAAAATACATGAACATATAAACCGTGGTTTGACATTGCTGTTGTTTAAAAGTTTGAATAATATCTTCAAAGAGACCAGAGAAACTAAACCAAAAACACACATTAACAGATAAACACCCTTCTTATAAGTACAACAAACGCAAACATATATTTCAAACATTAAACCAGCATAAAACCCAGTTTTTGTGACAATACCAATAGTACCGTAAAATAAAAACGGAAAAAAAGAATGGGCAATTTGTAAATCCTGCAGCCTTGGATTGTTTGATTTAAGTGCTTATATGGCATGATAATGAATGACTAAACACGTGAACTTAACACATAAAGACATGTGGTGACATTAAGGTGAGTCGGTAGTGTCCAAGGACGTAAACCCCAAACCCTTCAAGAAAAAAAAAGTAAGTGTCACTGCACATGCAACAACGTCAATAACGATATTGATTCGCTGTCTATCTGAACAAATTAAGTAGTTGGCCTCTTTTGAGCTTGTACTATAATTTGCTGGCAAAACTTACTAAATACTCAAAATTCCAGTATTCTTTCATCCTTAAATTAGAAGGTTTATATTTTCAGATTGATGCATTAAAACTTGATCATATTAGTTCTTCAAGATATCTTGAGATACCAATTGGCCAATTATGGATCACTTACCTCAAAAAGGGAGCATTTTTAATGACAGGTTAACTTGTAAAAGGCGAAATTCAATTTCACTTGACATACGCATGTATCAGCTAAAACTTCTAGAATTTCCCTTAATCCAATAAAACAATCAATTGATAGTTTGCACGAATGGCAAGCAATTATTCAAAGGGTTACAAGTAATACTAAAAAAAGAAGAAAAAAAAGAAGAGTGAAAACAAAAACATTTAAAGGGGAATAGAAAGAACTTACCACTTGTATCTCAAGTAGTAACCATCAAGGGGAGCTGATTCAGAAACATCATCTGTAGTAATGGAGCTATCAGGTCGCCGCAGTAATACATAAGGGGTAAGCTCGCAACCCACGATTGGTATATCGGACGGGAGGTGTACTCTAAGCACACTCAGCATACTTCCGAAGCCAACAATTCCCTGGAACTAATAAAAATACAGTCTTTTTTTCCCTCTGTGCCGTGCTGAAAACCTAACCCTAACCCTAATAATAAAATAACCTCGAGTTTGAATCTCAAAGAGTGGCGGAAACCAGGCGGATCCACCATCACTTGACCTTGAAATCCGCCAGCCTTAATAATTCCAACTCAACCCTAAAAAAATATAAATAATGAAATTCAAACTAACATAAGAAGATCCTAAAACCCTCAAATAAATACAACACAGTTAAATAGATTTTACTGTAAATTACACTATTTTTTTCTTCATATATCGAAGATAAATAGTTGGATTTGGAGTAATCAGAAAATGAGATTTCTTTTCTCTTTCTATGACTAAAAAAGTCGATTCTCAAATCGACCCTAAAGAGAAATGAATAAAGTTTGATTTTACTTCTAAAGATCGAGACAGATACAATACAAAGTTTACGAAGAAAATCAAAATTAGGGTTTTACAGAAAACCAACAACAAAAAAAAAAGAAAAGAAAAAAGGTACTGAATCTATTTCCTACTTTCTTCGCTCTCTGTTTATATTTTTGGTCGTCTCGTCTCTCTACTTCTCTCTGGGGGTTGAGGAGTAAATAGAGAGATTGGATATACTAATATTACGAGTATACCCTTCTCTAAGAAGATTTTGGAGTTGCCTTGCCCCAGTGCTCACGGCTTTCTTTCCTTTGGATTCATTTATTTATGGGTTGGATGAATCAACACCGTATTTGGCAAATGGAAAATCTAACAAGACCAAATGATTATTTGCCACATAATTGGTTTAAATGTGTTAGTAACCCAAAACATTTGAGGAAGGGCTAATGTATACTTTGAACCATTGCCTATCCGCCGGTAATCCTTTCCTAGTTTAATGAAGCAACCTGAAGCAACCAAAAATCCTTTCCTAGTTTATGGGGCTGTATTTTTTTTGTGAGGTTTATAAAATGACAAAATAATATCATTCGGAAGTAAAACCAAAAATTCTTTATCCTAATATTTTACATAATATCTAGACTATCCTAGATTAATTAGTTCTAATGAGATTAATTAGTTAACTTAACTAAGATTAGTGATTGATTAGATTAATGATATAATTTAATAATACTGTTTTAAAATCAAAATCAAATTAAACCTATGGTCGAAAAAAGATGAACACTCAGTCATAAAATATAGTTATCACTGGCTTATATATATAACTCAATCATAAATAAGTGTATACTGTCAGGTCTGTAGACATCGACCCAGTCGTAGAAGTAGTTTACGGTTAGCTTTTGTAGTAAACCCAATCGTAAAATAAAATAGTTGTTTCATCTATGGTTGGGTTTGGTACTAAACCAACAGTAGAAATCAGTTACGACTGAGAAATTTTAATTAGGTTGGGAAATATACAACACAAAACTTGTTTATGGGAACTTCAAAGTTTGGACCTTTCTGAGAACGGGATTCATAGAAGGTCTTCTGACTTCTCTGGTCTTAAATCACTCACACATCTTAATATCTCCAGAAACTTTTTTCAAGGTTCTGTAATGGGTGTGTTTCAGGATCCATTACAAGTTATTGATCTTAGCAGAAATCAATTTCGAGGTCATATCTCTTAGGTGCATTTTGATAATTCAATCTTCAATTGGTCTAATTTCGTTTTTCTTGATGTTTATGAAAATCAACTTAATGGTGAATTCTTCCATGATTTGAACAATGAAGCTAAGAATCTCAAACACCTTAATCTGGCTCACAACAGATTTAGTAATCAAGAATATCCACTTATTCAGAAACTCACTAGTCTTGAGTATCTCAACTTGTCTAAAACTAGTCTTACAGGAAATATTCCCATTGATATGTCACAGTTGGTCAGCTTAAGAACTCTAGACCTTTCGCAAAAGCATCTCCAAGGTTCAATTCTCCGCTTAGATATCAAACTCTTGACGTACTAGATGTTTCATTTAACAATCTTACCAGAGAAATTCCTTTATTTGTGCTAGCAAAACTACCTCAAATAGAGAAATTCAACTTTTAGTTAGCTAGTTAAGCGGTGGTGTTTGTAATGGTGGTGATGGGTTTAAGGTGAGAGAAAAAAAATGTATACGGTTAAGAATATAAGGCTACGGATGGGTCGAAAATGTTACGGCTAGCTTTTCATTGACCTAGCCGTAAAATAGGGTCGAAAATGTTACGGCTAGTTTTTCATTGACCTAGTTGTAAAAAAGGGAAAAATATTTAAGTGAAACTCAGGGCCATTACGATTGGGTAATGTTACTTTACGGTTGGGTTTTTTAAGCATCGACCTAGCCGTAAATACAGATTTACGATTGGGATTTTATAACTTCCCACTGGTAGAAGGAAACAATTCTCATCTACGGTTGGGAGCTCATCATTTCCCAACCGTAAGTCGGTATTTAGGGCTAGGAAATCAACATTTCCTAGCTGTAGGCAGTTCTGAAAATAAAATTTTGAACCCTAATTTTAACAAATGTACTTTAATTATATAATAAAATTGATAGAAACAAAGTGGATTTTTTGATGAATTTTTCGATTCATACCTTAAACAAGCCATGACTAACGAATATATTTTAAAATCAACGATTAATCATTGTGTGATTAACGAAAATGGAGAAGATGAAGAAGTTACATGAGAAGAGGAGAATGAGGAAGATTAAAAATAAATTAGATTTTTTTTTTTTTTTATATTAGATTTAGGGTAGTTATCGAGGAAGAATATTTTTGGTATTCGACATATATATTGAGTCACCCCATATCCCCATTTAAAACATAATAATCCACTGTAGCCCCATAAAATTGAGTCTGCAGCCTCTATAATAGATTTTTTAATAAATTATTTTCATACTTTAAAGAAAAATATATATATATATATATATTAAACCAACAAATAGATATAATAGATATAGAACATATGAACAGTTTCACTATAATCTTGGAGATGTGACTTTTATACTCACATTACAACTTTTATTTTCAATACTTCTTTCCTAGTTCCTGTATTCTAGCTGCTTCTTCAAGGGTACCTGTACTCATATTTCTTATTTCTTGCTGCACCAACACTCAGGCCTTTTCTTCCAACAACAAATTTATTGGGTGGGAATTACTTCTACTTCCAAGCTTCTGCATTTCTTCCTGATAAACACGAATTACGGTCTTCCCCTAGTTCATTGGAAAACATTCTATTCAGTCTTTATTTTCCCCATTCATTAACAGTAACCAACTTAAAAGCACCTCCGAGACTCGGTCCCGACATACCTGAGGATTATAAGTTTGAAATACTTTTCATGTGCAGAATTGTTTTCTGGACTCCTTAAGATCTCAGTGGGCTATTAGTAGATCCTCAGCTTTCTGCAAGCCCATCTCGGCAAGTTCCCGGAAAGCTAACCCAGCCCCAGAAGCTTAGTACCTTCATTTGTACTTCCAGTTTACTGCTCACCCCATACACCATTACCTAACTCTTAACAATATTTTTTCTCTTCCTCCGGCATCAAGCATGATTGTTTTGACACGGAACTGTCGAGGAATTAACCAACCAACACCAGTCTAACACCTAAGGAGTTTAGTTTCTCTAGGTCATAAGCTAAAAATCTAGGTCGAATTATCTTTAACAAGATAGGTCTCTCTCTTGGTTATTCTGGTCACTGCCTCCACCAGAGGTCCAGATTCACGCCGGCGAACCTAGGGCTGGTAGGTTAGCTTGAATAGAGGCAACATAGAGGGTCGTGAGGAAATGGGTTTCTTGAGAAGAATTCGAGAATGAAGAGTTGGGTTCGATTTATCTGTAGCAGTAAAAGAGAAGATGAATTTGGTGAACTTCTGAGATGGGTTTGAATAATGAGAAGTGAAGAACACAGCGAGAGCAAGATAGGAAAGAAGATGTTTCTGATTTCGAGATAGAAGCAGCGAGAGATATGGATTGCGTCGAGAAGAACTGAAACATGGGTTTCTGTTGGATTCGAAGTAGGTGGATAAGAGAAGATGGCTCAGTTGTGAGATAGGTTTCAAACAAGAAATCAAGAGAATAGAAGAAGGGTGTTAAACAGATGGCTGTCGCTGCTGCTGTTTGATTTGAGGCAGGTATTGAAAAGAGGTTTTCAGGTAGGTTGATGCTGTCGCTTGTGGAAACTGTGAAACAATGGCAGAGAAGGTTATAGCAGATGGGTTTTTGTTTGAGGTTCGATTGGTGAGAGCTTACAGCCATTGGAAATATGGGTTTAGATTGATGTCGAATTTGAGTTTTGAATGAACTTTGATAGTGGTGGCAACAGCAAAGAAGAAAACAGGTGGAGTATGGTTTCTGAGTTTTGTTGACGCTGTTGGAAGGAAGAAGAACTAATGGGTGTTGCTGATGGCTTGTATGGTATGTTGCCGTGATAGGGTTGATAGTGGCGGCTGTGGAACGGAAGAATTCTGAGTTTTGGCCGGAATTACAAGGATGAGAAGATGGGTTTGCTTGAATGTTTGAGACGAATGATTTATAGGTTTGTGTTTGCTATTTGAATGATTGAATGTGATTAAGCCATTGCAGGGAAGGAACTGAATGTTCTCACCTGAATCACTGCCAGGAAATGCACCCCAAGTGCTCGATGAAACGCCTGAGTGAATAGCCGTGAAGATAGTTTGAGGATACCTGTCAGTTCCCTAAAACTGACAGGCTTGGTTGAATGCTTAAACTTAGATTTTGGGCTTTAGCTACGGGCTCTATTTGATGAATCCGATTTCGGCTTCGAATGATTGGGCTTGAGCTATTTTTGAGAATTAAGGAGCTGGGGTTTAATCAGAAGAAAGTTATACTCCAACAAGGTTTCTAGGTTTCTACAAGTGAAAGAGTTATAAAAGGAGGACATCTACAACAAGAGAGACATCTTTTGAGAATCTGATTTTTGACATTTACCATTGTGTTTTTCTAGGGTTTGATACAAGTTGAAGAGAAGCGGCCGAAATCGAGAACTAAGCGTTTAGAGTTTGCTTTATTGCTTTTTTTCTTAAATTTAATTCAATTTGTGAACTCTAAAACTATGAGTAGCTAATTTTCTTATTGATTAAGGAGGATTTCGAAATTCCGTAACATGATTTATTAATCAATTTCTGCAAGTTAAATCTTTTGATAAATATTTTTTGTTGATTATCTTTTTCCGTTCTTATGACCATGAGATGTTTGCAATTTATCTAAGTGAGCAATTGAGTATCTTGTATGCAACTCTAATGCTAGTAGAGAGAATCCTAAACCGTAATTGTTAGAGCAATCTCTACATAAGTAACAAAACATTATTAGATGTAAAGAGATTTTGTGGACAATAGTGTGAAATAGATAACCCTAGGTTAATGTGTCGAACTTATGAACATGTGACTAGGAACAACTTGATTCACAAATACTAATACAATTGATTGAATTACACCTATAGAGCCCATTTTAGGTGGTTCACTTAATTAGAATCCGCTCGAAAACTTATTTTATGCTGTGAATTTTGGAATCCGAAGATTAGTTGAACTTATAACTTGTCTTAAGTTGTTAACAATTGAAATTCATTGAAGGTTAAACTTGTATGATTAATAACATCTTTGTTCAGTAGTGAAAAATTATTCCTTGATCAATTCTTTCTCATATTTTGATAACAAATACAATTTTCAGATTCACTAAATCACAACAATCTTAGTTAAGAACGCTTTTATAACAACTTTTGCTCAAAACCTCCCTTGAGACCGAACCTACTTGTCAATATACTACTTATTAATGTTAGAGATGTAGAGAAATATTATTTGTGAGTTTGAAAACTCATCATTGCAATGAGTCAATAATAATGAAACAAGCTAGGATGCTTAAAGTTCAAGCAACTATTACTTGCATTCAAAACAAGTTCGTGAACTAGTTTCAATGTTTATGAATTACTTTGATCTCATGCAAACTTTAACTTCTCAGTATAGATTGGTCCAAAGAATGGAAACCATGTAAGCATGTGAGAAGTTTTCCTTGTAATATAAAGACGAATGTGCACCCGCATATTTATCGATTAAGGACGGTGCACAAAATTTAGATCACGAATTAATCAATATGGCTCGTAAACCATCAAGCAAAGTTGGAGTTTAGTAACACCCAAAAATTGACCAGTTCGCGAACTAAGAAACTCGGTTTTCGGACTCGATATGTTTGGAATGTCCAGGAACATACCCAAAAGTGCATAGTTCGTGGACACAAAAGCAAATTCACAAGTTCAAGGAACACCATGAAATTGCCTGGTTCGTGAACTAGGAAATTTAATGTGCGAACTTTTATGCATTTTGGAGTTCAGTAACGTCAATTTTTTGCACAATTCGTGAACAATAGTGCACCTTGATGTTTTTAGGATCTTCTTCCGCGTACATACTGTATTGAACAATAAAATTTGTTGTCAACCTAAAAAGCGATAAATCCTATGAACATCCAATGCTTGAGCTCGTGCTTCGAGATTAGTCTAGTACAAGCTTGAAATCGAAACTTCTTTTTTATAACTAATCATATATACTAAATCTATATGACATTATCTCAGAAGATGGAATGGTAGAAACAATGAGCAAATAGGATAGTCAGTCTTCACAAACCTTCAATGATAAAGTTCTCGCAGATGTCTTCGTTGTTCTTCGGTCTTTTAATCTTCAAGGATATTCGGTGATTTCTCATACTCAACTACCTAAATCTAATCCTAGTACGAGACTGACTTTAAGTGGATAGTAAATCAAGAGTTAGTTTTGGTCATCTAACATTGACAACAAGCTTGACATACCAATACTTGTAGGTTCAATCGAGTGATGCTCTAACAACATTAAACGTCGTCTTATATATGATTTGGGTATCTATATTTATTTGTTGGACAACTGAAAGGTACCCATCAATGGTGAGTTTTTTTATTTTTTTAGGTCATATATTTAACAAGTTTCTTAAAAATCGTGTTTTCTATACAAAAATAATAATTTTCAATCAGTTTTCTTCAAATTTCTTCCGTTTAAGAGCTTTTGTTGTACTTCGAAAAAAATGCAAGAAATTTAATCAATATTTAAAGAATTTTAAAGTTGAAGTTATTACAACAAATGCGGTGAAAATAAAGGTGATGCATTCAGTTTAGGACAAACCCGTTTGAACCAAGTCCAACTGGTTGCAGTTGAACTGACTCGTCCAATCAACTACTTCAGTTGAGTTTCCTAGCCAATGATTTATCTTTAATTTGTATTTTATTTGGATATACTTCATTTGTCTCCAGGAAAAAAAATCATTTGATAAACTATCTAAAATTTAACGTGTTTTTTTAATTACTTATTTATTTAAATAAATAAATAAATAATCATTTTTTAAATCTATACTATCTTTTTATTTTTGTAATTTTAGAAAAATATAACAATTTTTTTAATCCCCTTAAGAAATCAACATTTTTATGACTACAAAAAAGAAACAATACTTTTCAGTCGGTTTCCCGCCACGCAAACGACCAACAATCTTATGTTTTATTTAATCGCAGATACTCAGATATTATCTTTATTTGGTTTTATTGCTAAGAAGGCTACAACATCATATTTTATCTTCTCTTATCCCTCTCACCTCATCACGCCCCCCTCCCATAAAAAAAAAATCAATGCTGAGGGATGAATTACAGGTGACTTTTAAAAAGAAAGATCATGACCATCCTCAACAGCAAATCCCGAAGAAGCAAAAGCCTTAGGGCTTCTACAGACAACTCAATGGGCTAAGGAGATGAACTTCAATAACTTCAGGATAGCAGGGGATTGCAAAAGTCCGATTGAAAAATTGAATGTGAAGACAACTTCTATCACTTGGCAGAGCAAAGCTATTTTAAAAGGTACAAGAAGGATTATTGATTCTTATTTAAAATTTCAAGGTTTTTCTTTTGTTCATAGATCTTCCTAGGAGTGGTAGATACTCTAGCTAAACAGGCAAACAATATATTTATCATCTTAATTGGGATACTAATTTTCTTCTTTATATTAATCAGAAACTAATAATAGATAGATCTAATAGGAGTGGCACTACAACCAACTCCATGTTAGATGACTATACGGAACGTGGAGTAAGCTTACAAATAGTAAACGGATTTTCTCTCTCTATTACTTCCCCAATGCAAACTAAATATTTTGGGGATTCTTTCAAAAACCCTAATCTCATCCAAATCTTCAACCATGTTCTTCCCATCATTCAACAACTAATATTTTCACTGGCCTTAAAAAAGATGTAGTCCAATAGAGTTATTGTGTGTATTTTTAGATTTAATCCTGATGTCATGATGGTCTTGGTTTTCAATTCAATTGAAGCAGTTCTATCAGATCTTTTGTACAACCAAGCTTTAAAGTGGTACTCTATGAATTTGTACAAAAGTACTTCTGAATACTTCATATGGGTCTCAACCAATTAGGTTTATTTACTCTCAAAATGGTCTCCTCTTCTCATAGCTCATTGGCTGGATTGGTAAAAGTTTTTCTTTCTCTTCTGGTTCTCTATTGCAATGGATTTCTTCATTATATTCTCAAGGTACGATTTGTCCATGCTTAAAGTTGATATCACATCATCTATTTTGGTAAGAAAATATGTTTATTAGTCTTGAAACTTCAATCGAATAGGTGGCAAGTTCTTATGCTTCCACCTATGCATCTAACTCTTTCTTCACTCTCAACCTAATTCAAATTATGTTATCGATGTTAAACTCCATGTTTTCTGATTGATATTGAGAAGTTGTGACTCTGTTTTTTGTATGCAATCATGATGCTCTCCATTTACCTTTTATATTCAATTTCCCATGTTATAAATTGGTTTAAATCCCTTTGTACTATGCTACCCCAATTTATTTTCACTTCTTCTGCCTTATCTTGGTTTCCAATTTTCTTCAATATTCTTCTATTCTTAAACCCTTGTATCCCTATTTTGATTCAACATGTCTAACCTTTGGACTAGGGATGTTAATTACAACCGCTAATTCAGAAACACATCCATGAATATTTTCAACCCAGTTAGAGAATGGCAAAACAAAGTAGTTGGTGGTTGATGCGTGTCGTAGGTGCACAAATTATTTTACTTATCTTCTACTTCACTAATAAATAATACAGTAGTAAATAAGATTCGTTCGCACGAGGAGCGAGGTGTTTCAATTGTTAAATGTCACAAATGGGGGTTTGTTTTAGGTAAAATTGAATTAACAAAGCGATTAAAAGTAATTAAGTTGCAAGCAATTGAGAGAGATATGATTGAGGAATCCTTCTTCGTTACTAAACAATCATTAAATTAGTACATTCATATATCCTTCATTAATCACATATTATCATCAACCATAGAATAACAGCTAAATCAGTGTTATCCCCTAAATTCCTTATATCACTGGATACAGAAGTTCTCGACTACCAGATTTTATTCATCCAAACCACCGAATAGTAGCTCACTCTAGATGTAATTTAGTCCAATGCTTTATATTTTGTGAATTTTTAGATTGATCCTAGAAGTTAAACTCTTAGATCAAGGTCCACTTACTAGTGTTATTTATGCACACAATCGCTCCACAGAAGTCCTCTGCAAGGTCTTGTGTTCTCTACTTGTGTAGGAGTTATTCAACTATTACATTTATGTCCTAACTCGTTACTAGCATTAGATTGATTAAAATATTAATTTAGTTGACCACGTAAACAATCTATCAATCAAGCATGAACATTCTTTTTAGCATAAACAAACGAAAATCATGTGAATAAATCAAAATAGATTTATACTGAATTAAATCATGTATTAGAACTTAGAATTCATCATAAATCAATAAGAAGTTTAGCACCTCACGGATGTAGTAAAATCCATGGTATTCATATGATAAAATAAAAAAGAAATAGTTACAGTGATGAAAACGCTCCGAAACCCTAGCTTTTTCACTTGCGTTCTTCTCTCCAAAAGCTTGATAAAAAAATTGATCCCCAAAAATAATTAGAAGAGTCTCTTAAATAGGTATCCCAAGTCTAGCTAATGGGCTCACATCAACCGTAGAACCCAGCCCATTTATATTTCACAAAATATTCAGTTTCTCGATGGGTTCATCCTATCGAGAATAAAATTTTGTTTTGAGTTTGTAAAACTTCTGGCCAATTTCTCGATGGTTTCATCCCATTGGGAAAAAACTTTTCATTGACTTTTTTTCTTTTATAAACTCCTCTTCCTCGATGGGTTCGACCCACCGAGAAAATAATTTTCTTCTGGATTCTAATTGTTGGGAAATAAAAATGTTTTGTTACTAAATTAATAGTTTATTACTTAAATTAATTTTGTTACTATAATTAGCTTGATGGGTGCTAGGATCACTAGTCCAAACTTGGGTGGAATTATAGCCATCCATTTTCACTTCTTAGTGAATGAGAAACCTTTGGTTATCCCACATTGGGCAAACCAAGGAGGAAGTTCATGCATATTACCACATATGTTCTATATAAGGAAAAGAACTAGTGGATTGGATATGGACTTGGGAAATAGACTAGTGGGCAAATGCATACATGTACGGTGCTTCGCAGCGAAGCACCGCTGGGGCCGCGGGCTTGCGGAGCTTGCGGTGCTTGCGTGTGCTTTTGCGTGTGTTTTTGGCGCGAGCCTTGGTGCGACCCTTGGTGCGACCCTTGGTGCGATCCTTGGTGCGATCCTTGGTGCGACCCTTGGTGCGAACCTTGGTGCGATCCTTGGTGCGATCCTTGGTGCGACCCTTGGTGCGACCATTGGTGCGACCATTGGTGCGAGCCTTGGTGTGAGCCTTGGTGCGAGCCTTGGTGTGAGCCTTGGTGTGACCATTGGCGTGAGCCTTGGTG